>MU225776.1:4464534-4476580 GCA_018584345.1 Thuja plicata | reverse complement strand
AAAGGTTAATGAAGCTATGCAAAGCCCTTTCTTCATGAAACTTATGGAAAAAGTGTTGGAAAAAGACAAGGAGAAGTACTTCTTAGACCTAGCACAAACAGGTCTCAAACTTCCACATGATTATGTTGTCACCAAACTCAAACAAGAAGAAGCTGAGGCTAATCCCATTGAAATTATGAACAAGCAATTCCAACTTTTCCAGATGCAATTGGACATGATAAAACAAAGTGGGGCTCCTAAACCCTTTTCTGTCGAAGCTTTGTGTCCATTTCCATTTGATAATTCTTTAATCATGATCCCATTTCCAACAAATGTTATTTATCCTAAATATGACAAATATGAAGGAACATCTAATCCTCAAGATCAGTTAAGTGAATTTTGTGCCCTAAGTATAGAGTTCATGCATGACACAACTTACCTTATGAGTTTATCCCCTAGAAGTTTGGGAGGTATGGCAATTTTGTGGTTTTCAAAGTTACCCTCCGGCATTCAAACCTTTGAGGAATTGGCCTCTAAGTTTGTAACTAACTATTCCTATAACATCAAACATGAGGTTACAATTCTTAATCTATGCAAAAGAAAACAAAGAGAAGGAGAGGGATTCCTACTTTTCCTACAATGATGGAGAGCGGTATTTGCTAGATACCCTCAGAGTGTACCCGAGAAGGAAAAGATGGATAATTTTGTAAACAGATTGAATCATGAAATGAACTATAAATTAAGGCTACAATGTCCTAGATCATTCCAAGACCTAATTGAGAACGGGGTGACAATGGAAGAGGTATTGATAAAAATTGGAGAAATCAAACTCTACAAAGATAACAAGAATAACAACAACAACAATACCTCTAACACTAATCAAAATCAAAATTCCAACAACAACAACCAATTTTGGATGAAGAATAACAAAAATAAAGGAGTGGTTAATGATGGAGTGGTAGAGGCTAAAAATTTAAAGGCTACCCCTTTCAATCTCACTCAAAACTCAGCTCAAGCCAATAATGTGAATCAGGCACCCAAAGTGCCCTTCAACTAAAACAATACTAATAACAAATTTGGGAATAATCAAGGGACTCCCAAGCCTAAACCTTTCTTTGCACCTACACCAAAAAGGACATTCACTAATTTGGGTAAACCATTGGAGGATGCATTAAGGAAACTTATTGTAGATAAACTTATTTATCTACCAAAGGCTCAACCATATGAACCTCACATCAATCCAAACTGGTGGATTGAGAGCAACCATTGTGACTATCATCAAAATAGGGGACATAAGATCAATGATTGCTTGCATATCAAAAATGTGGTACAAGATCTCATAGACAATGGTGTGATAAAAGTGGATGAACCTCAAACTAATGAAGATCACACAACCTTTAAAACCCCTTTCTATAAGCATGAAAAAGGAGAATCTTCCAATTCAAACAATGAGGAAATAGTGTGAATAATGCAAGAGGTAGTCATAATGTTAACTTTGCTCATACTTATGACAATACCATCAATGTTGTTGTGGTTAAAGATCAACCTATCCAAGGGTCTGCTAATACCATCACAAGGGGGAAAGCCTCAAAGGTTACCCTACAAGGGGGTACTCCTATTACTATTGGCCCTGAAACACCAACTATTTTGGCTAAACAAACACCACCAACAACAAAGCCTTATAGTTCGATAGACCAATTACAAAAAACTTCAGCACTAATAGCAATTTTGGAGTTGTTGAAATTATCTCCTAATCACAAGGAGATCCTAGAAAAAGCCTTGTGTGAGACCACTATTCCTATAAAATTGGAGGAAGAAAAATTTTAGAACATGGTAGGGCATCTCATAGCCCATCATTGTCTTTCCTTTTCAGAGAAAGATGACATGTATATCACACATCCTCAAAACTTACCCTTGCATATAGAGGTATTAATCCAAAGACATAGGGTCAAGAGAGTTCTCATAGATGGTGGAGCTGGTCTTAATATTTTCTCTTTAAATCTTGTCAAGTCATTAGGGTTATCTGCATCTTCCATTGATCCAAAGAAGCAAATCAGTATTAAGGCTTATGATGAAGAGGAAAGATCTTCAAAGGGTATGATCATTCTACCAATTCAAGAAGGGACCTATCAAAAAGGATAGCATATGTTAGGTTCTTGATATGAAATTTACCTAAAACATCTTATTAGGAAGGCCATGGATACATGAAATGCAAGCGGTACCTTCTACATATCACCAATGCATAAAATTTCCATACATGGGAGAAGAGATCACAATTGGAGGCGATTCAAATCCTTTCCAATATTGCAATGCCTTAAAGCCAAGTCATGAGTTGTATATTCCTCATAATAGGGAAAGAATCATCCCCGATATTACCATGGAAGAAGCCAAAGAGGAAAGTTCAAATCCAACATCAAATGTCATATCAACTTCTAACCCTATTCAAACTAACTCAACTACATCAACTAAGGGAAAAGAAAAGATGAGTTATGAGGGTTAAGATTGAAAGTATAATCCAATTCAAAATTCAACATTGAGAATGGAAACTTCTAAACCCACTAAGGAGGAAAGAGAACAAACTAAGAAAGATCATTATGAGAAGATGAGAAAAACTAATGAATCAATTTGAGAAACAATGCAAAATTAACTCAAAAGGGGTAGGGGAATATTCCATTTCCCTATATGATCTACCTACATCTCCAAGGACACATAGGAAGCCATCCAGATATCATCAACCTCATAAATATAATTCCCATTTTGTAAGGGAATGTGACAAACAAGAAATGGACAAAGAAGATAACAAGGTACTACAGTGGATTTATAAAGAAGATGACAATTCAACTAATTCCAATGAAAGGGTGCAACATATCAATATCCAAACTAATCAATATGGAAAAGGATTTGATATCATGAAAAAAATGGGGTATAATGGAAGAGGACCCTTAGGAGTTCAACATAGAGGATTGTTATAACCTATTGAACCAGTTTGGAGAGTAAAAGAAGAGAAAGTCGGCATAGGTTTTTAACATAAAGGAGAAAGTTCAAGTCCCATGCATGATTTTCGTGCACATATCCATATGGTAGGTTCTGAAAGTGAAGATGATTCTAGGGATTATGATTGGGATTCCTTGTCTAAAGAATCTTGTCATGACATAGAGGTTGATACCATTCACACTTATGCAACTCTTCCTAAAGTTGAGAATCAAGAACATGTAACTCAAAGTTTGAGTTCAACTCAAACATCAAGTGAACCTCAACAAGTCAATGTAGAAAAAGCACCTCTTTTCACTCAATGGGTAGGTGAACCTTGGGTGCCTTCATTGGTGGGATATTCTAACCTAGTGTTTAATCCACATGCTTTATTTCCCATAGAAATATTAGAGGACTCTAATGAAGAGGATTTTGATCCTTCTTCCATGGACCATCTTGAAGAGGCACATGTCATAGACCTTGATGATACAATGTATGAACCATCAAACAAATTCATGTCCTTAACAACTTTAAATGAAAACCCATCCAATGATTCCTTTTCCTTAATGTACCCCAAACTTATTGATTGGGATCTTTCTGAGCCAAATGACTTACTCTACTTCCGAAATGACAATGCAATGTCCTTATACCTCAATGCAGTTGAACCCAATTCTTCCACCAATGAATTTACTCTGGACATGATGATAGGGGTAGGTGTTTAACCTCTTAATCCAAAAAATGAAGAGAAAATATACAAAAAAAATGAAAAGGTCTAGTGGTGAAAACCACCATGTGGCAGTGCTAGACCCAAAAAAAGTAAAAATAAAATATGTTTCCGAAGGTGAAAACCCAACTATGGCACCTAAGGAAGAGAGTTTGGACACCTTACTAGCTCATGAAGATGAAAGATCGCCTATACTTATTTAACCCACAGAAAAGGTTAACATTGGAACAGAAGAGGATCCTAAATTTATTCACTTAGCAACATCTTTGAGTCCTTTGGAGAGAGAAGAATTCATTGCATTATTTCAAGAAAAACAAATCAAATTTGCATGGTCATATGTTGATATTCCTGGATTAGGTCCAAGTTTCATAATGCATCACTTAAATGGGAAACCAGAGGTTAAGCCCGTCAAGCAGAAGTTGAGAAAAATGCATCCACTTGTAGCCCTTTTAGTCAAAGCAGAATTGGAGAAATTACTCAAAGCAGGATTCATAAGAGTAATAGCATATGCCAAATGGATCTACAACATTGTACCGGTTACCAAACATGATAAAACCATAAGAGTTTGCATAGATTTCAGAGATTTAAACCTTGCTTGTCCAAAAGATGACTTTCCATTACCTAGCATCGACGCTATTGTGGATCTCACTGCGGGTCATTCTATGTTTTTACTTATGGATGGATTTAGTGGTATAATCAAATTTGCATTGCACCTGAGGATCAAGAGAAGACAACCTTTACATGCCCATGGGGTACTTTTTGTTGGAATGTAATTCCCTTTAGTCTAAAAAATGTCAGAGCCACTTATCAAAGAGCAATGACAACCATTTTCCATGACATGATGCACACCTTTATGGAAGATTATGTGGATGAAATTCTAGCTAATTAACATAAAATAAAAGATGATTTATCCATACATGAAAAGATTTTTACAATGCTAGAACAATTCAAAGTAAGACTTAACGCAAAGAAATGTGCTTTTGGGGTACAATCTGGAAAACTCCTAGGGTACATTATTTCAGCAAAAGGCATTAAAATAGATCCTGAAAGGGTACAAGCAATAATGGACATGGACATTCCAAAGAATATTAGTCAAATAAGGTCACTTCAAGGAAGGCTTCAATCTATAAGAATGTTCATTTCTCAATTGGGAGAAAAATTCCATTCTTTCACTAGATTACTACATAAAGACACCATCTTCACATGGGATGAGGAGTGTGATAAAACCTTTACATTGGTAAAAACATACTTAATGAATCCACCTATCTTGATTTCACCTATTCAAGGAAAACCTTTGTTACTCTATATTTCAACAACGGAAAGATCTTTAGGAGTCTTATTGGCACAAGAGGATGACGAAGGAAAAGAAAGAGCTATCTACTACGTAAGTAGAACATTGATCAAATATGAGTTAAATTATAGCTTCATGGAAAGGGCTTTCCTAGAAGTGGTATTTTCCTCTCAAAATTTAAGACATTATATGTTGTTACATTAGGTGAAGCTCATAGCTAAGATTGATCCCTTAAAATACCTACTTAGCAAAACAACCTTAACTGGAATGATTACAAAGTGGGTCATGGTCCTTAGTGAATTCAACATTGAATATGTTGATAGGAAAGCAATCAAAGGTCAAGTTATAGCTGATCAATTGGCTGAATATCCTCAAGAATCTACACATCCTATGCAAGTGGAATTCCCAGATTATGAAATTGTGAATGTAGAAGCTAAGACATGGAATTTATACTTTGATGGATCTTATACCCAAAATGGTAGTGGAGCAGGCATTCTTTTGATTACACCACAAGGTTACACAATCCAAAAATCTTACAAGTTATTGTTCCCTTGTACCAATAACATAGAAGAGTATGAAGCTTTGGTCATAGCAATCAAGATGGCCTTGGAATGGAATGTCATAGAATTACAAGTCTATGGGGACTCTTAGTTAGTCATTAATCAAGTTAATGATGAATATAATATTAAGGATGAAAAATTGATTCCTTACAAGAAATTGGTGGATGATTGGAAAAATTACTTTTCTTTGATCAATTTTGAACAAATTCCAAGAAACAAGAATAGAGTAGCAGATGCAATGGCTACCTTGGTATCTTTACTTCAAATGCCCGATCAAAATGAAAAGTATGAGTTCTTGGTGGAAGAATTGGTTAAACCAACATTTGACCTACCTGATACCCAAATTATTGCCCTTTTAAATGGACATTACTCACCATGGTATTGACCCATCTATGCCTACCTAAAATATCAAACCCTACCTATAGACCAAACCCGTGCTCAAAATCAAAATTTCATAAGACATGTGACCTATTATACCATCCTTTCTAACACATTGTATCGTAAAGGTATTGATGGAATGCTCTTTAGATGTCTAGAGGAAGATGAATCCAAATTAGCTTTAAAAGACATCCACGAGGGTATTTCTGGGTCACATTCGAGTGGTTTAAACCTAGCTAAGAAAATCCTATGTATGGGATACTTTTGGAAAACCTTAGAAAGAGATGCTTGTCAATATGTCAAAGTTTGTGCAAAATGTCAATACCATGGAGACTTGATCCATGCACCAGCATAAGAATTACACACTTTCATCACACCATGGCCATTCTATCAATGGGGCTTTGATTTTATTGGCATGATTTATCCACCTTCTTCAAATGGACACAAGTATATAATCACAGCAACAGAGTACTTCACTAAATGGGTTGAGGCTATCCCTTTATCAACTGCAATAGGGAAGCAAATTTCCATGTTTATCCTAAATCATATCATTTTTAGATATGACATTCCTCACGCCATCATCATGGATAATGGAAAATAATTTAATAACAAAGATGTTGATGAACTTCATGACACATTCCATATTACACATCACTCTTCATCCATTTACTATCCCCAAGGTAATGGACAAGCATAAGCTACCAACAAGAACATCCTTAAAATCCTTAAGAGATCTATTGGAAAATCAAGAAAGGATTGGCATCTTCAAATCAATCTAGCATTATGGGCCTATACGACTAGTATTAGAACCCCAGCAGGAGCTACACCTTTTTCATTGGTTTATGGGGCTGAAGTTGTTCTACCTTTAGAAGTTGAAATACCATCCCTAAGAGTCTCATTGCATGGATTAATAACAGATAAATACTATAGAGTTGTCCACCTTCAACAATTGGAATTGTTGGAGGAACATCAAACTCAAGCCTATGATCATTTGAAAGTGTATTAGAATCGCATTTCAAGGAACTATAATAAGCATATCAAACCAAGAACCTTTCAAGTAGGAGATCTAGTATTGAGAGAAAATCCAAAAAATTAGGCTGATAGAGAAAAGAAAGGAAAGTGGGAGGAAAATTGGCTTGGTCCTTTTGTCGTTATTTCTTCATTTGGAATGGGGACCTACAAGTTGGCTGATTGTGATGGTGATGAATTGAAAGAACATATCAATAGAATTCATCTTAAGAGGTTTGACACCTGATTCAGAGGAATGAGTATCATTGGAAAGAGTATAAGTTGAGAAAATTAGATGAGTCAGCATCACCTTTGTACATGGAAAAATTCAAAAATACCAAAAAAAATGAGAAAAGATCAAAATACAAAATAAGTAAAAAAGTTCAAAAATCCAAAAACATTTGAAAAAGAGAAAAAAGTGCCTTGGTGAAAACCTAGCAATAGGCAGCATTGGTAGCAAAAAAGAAAAAAAAAAGAGAAAAAGAGCAATAATCCCAAGAGGTGAAAACCTGGAAACAGGTGCCTTTTGTCCCTTAGGTCTTTCCTAGTTGCATTTGTACATATTGTGTTTCATCATCTCACTTTCCCATATCCTCATTACATCCTTCATTTGTGCATCATCCTAATAAAGTCTCAGAGCTGCATTTTTTTTGTTGCATTCTAGGTTTAGTTGCCCTTAATTTCACATTGGTCGCATTTATCAGTTGGAGGCATGCATCTTCAATTTTTGGCACCACCCAGATTCAATAGTGCAACATCTTGGTCACACATTAGAAGCAAATTTTCAGATTTAGAAGAGAGATTTTTGGAACCTTTGATGGATATCATTGTTCAACCCTAAACAGTTCGATCACATAACATGATCCTTGAGTTTCACTAACTTATTTTATTAGGATTAAAAATTGACATACCCTAAATGATCAGACTTTCTGGAATTCTTATTTGAAAATCTTGATACATTTTGCAAACACTTGGAAATTTTTGATGAGTTTTTCATTGACCTTTTTCGAGTCATGTTCTTTTTAGCTAATCGATGATGTTTCGACTAGATTGACAATGATAGAGACATGATGCTTTCTTAAGCTTTTGAGTGACTAATTTGAGTAAGATCCTCTAACTTGTGTGAATTATTCTAAGGACATGGTCATCAAAGAACCATAGAGGAAATTCATATAGGAAGGAGGGTTAACCTTTGTTTGTTCACGCAAAAGGATACCTTGGCTATTAAGATTTAGTTAGTCATTCAACTAGTGAGGGTTGTACTTGGTTTTGTAGAAGGGGTTACCACATGAGATAAATTCATATTCATATTCTTATGGTCGTAGTGGCACCAATAAGGATTGTATCGACTCCTAGTTCCACAACGCTCTATGATGAAAATATATCTCAGTTTTCATTTCTTTCACAAACATCAAGGACAATTAGTTGCATTACATCTTCATGTTAGTCTAATTGCATCTTCATGTTAGATTAATTGCATCTTCATGTTAGATTTAATTACATTCTCCAAGTTAGTTTTAAAATGGCTTGCCTTTCTAGCAATTTTCCAAAAACAAGGGGGGGAATAAAGTTGACCACACTTCATCAAATTTAATGGTTTCAAGTCATCAATATGAAGATTTTCCTTTGCATTCATAATCATTAATAATTATTCATTATATATTCATATCAAGTGAAAAGAAAAGAAAAGAAACATTATTCATTATTGATTTATCTATATCATTTAGAATTGCTTATCATAAGTTAAAATTGCATATATTGAAAAAATCAAAAGGATAGTTACATTCATTTATCATAGCACTAAGTATTGCATCCATTGCATTGCATAAATCCAGACATCATGGTTAAATTAGAAAAGCATATAGAGCATAAGTTTCATTAACATTATTTGCATCCATTTATCTATGTCCTACTCTAAGACATCACATCCATACTACTCTAAGACATCACATCCATAGCATAATAGAACTAAATGCATCATAGAAACATATAGATATGCATAAAAGGAAATCTTATAACATCATCAAAGTAGGAATCAAATATCATCATAGATAAATGTCCATCATCAATGTCCATAACATAAATTAGTACATCAAAGGTACATCAACAAAATGATCCATACATCAAAGTCCCGATCAAAAATACATATGATACATTATCAATGTAATATCAAGATATCATGGATCCCAAATCTGTCTCATGACCCAACAGGGGCACCTAATCAATCTCCAGCTATACCTATGTCTGAACCCCCTGCACCATCAGGATCCTTGTCACTTGATCTATCCTATGTATTGGGAGGTGCCTAAATCATGCTCGCACTAGTAGGTAATTGAGCTAGAGTAGTCAGAAATTGCTGCAGCATAATAGAACCTGATCCAATCAAACTGTAACTATAGTCATCCCTTCTTGTAAGCCCCAAACATCCTACACTAAACCATCCACAATGGGAGGAACTAGAGGTGCTTGTGATGCTAGAGGAACATGTGGTGCTTGTGGCGCTAATGGTACCTGCGGTATCACTGGTGCCATGCTTCTTTGTGGATCAACCTGTGGAATCTATCCATGCATTGCAACCTGTCTGGCCACCTGAACATGTCTGTGTCTATATCTAGCCCAATCTGCACCAACTATCAAAGGAGCCTCACCCTAAGGTACCTATGCCTGTGCTAATCTCTACCTAGGCTACTTGAATCTGCCACCTTGGCCTCTAACATGTCCAACTCTCATCGAAGGTCCTGCATCTCTATGTACTTGAGGAGCCCTAGGTGCCCTCTAAACCCTCCGCCTCCATGGTCTCCTACCATCATCACCTTCATCACCATCATCTCCATCATCATCGAAAAGCTCATCCACATCGGGAATAGGCTTTGCTGGATCTGTGAATCTGAAAACATGATGTCACATGAACCACTCTCGATACTCAGCTGACATGCCTGCATCTACAACATGTGTCATCATATCCCACATAGCATAACCTAGTTGATCTATCTATAAATAGGCCAACCGATAGTCCACCTATTCCCCCCACATCAATCTCTATGCTTGTACCCTAGCATAAAGAGCCATACCCTGAGGCATGCCCTAAACTCAGTTGTACTAATGGAGAACTCTCCCAAAGAAAAATATATCAATAACTAATGGTGATCAGCCGATCATCCGTCAAGGAGAAAATATATATGGTAGCTCATCATCATCCTCTCACCAACTCTCACAATGTAGATATGGCCTTTATACGACCTGATCTATATCATCTATAGTCTGTCTCCAAAAGTCAACCTTGCCCAGACGATGCTGGACAACCATGCCATCATACAAAAATGCATATGGATATCCACAGACCCGCACTCATACTGAAATTGGTCTCATAATAGGGATATGCTCCCAGGTCCACAACTATAATACCACTGCACCTACAGAAAGAGCTGCACTGTACCTATAAACAACCTCATGCAGATCATGATATAACTGAGCTAATATACAAGAACCCTAATCAAATATTTTTGGATTTGCAATCAAGTCCTCTAATATCCGATGCCATCCGATCGCAAAGCCACGTCCTCTCCTATCTGGAAGAACTAATCCTCCAATAACCACTCCTAACAATGCTAGAAAAGTGGGAAAAGAGGAAAACTGTGCCCAAGTAATACAATTATCCACAATGGTGTTGTCTCCAAACACCCATCTGCATACACTACTATTATAAACTAAATCATAATACACCCGCTCTCCATGAGTCAGGATCCTCCATAATCTGTAAACATCCTCGGGTGTGATAGTCATCTTGCCGAGGGGTAGATGAAATATATTATGGTTAGAGTACCCTTGCTCTGCCATAGCTGTCAAAAGACCTTGGTTTAGCTGAAACCGAGGGAGATCTAGAAGGAAACTGAGACCACATGTCTTGATAGTCCACCGCTCAGGCGCTGTAATCTCATCAACTAAATCAAAAATCCAATATGCTACACCCCGTACCCGCAACTTACGATAATGTTCCTACATTTTGAAACAAAGTGAATCATATTAGTCTTTCTATTGGTGAACCATTATACGTCAATCAATCACATTAAATCTATCTTTTCTCTAAATTGAGTGCATCAACTTATTGCTCCTAACCTCTATATCGAGAGACACAAGGACAATTTGTAATCATTTTTAATCAAATCTGATTGACCTATCAAACATTCATCAATATGAATTTTCTAATATCCTAAACACTAAGTGACAATCTGGATGAACATTTTCTAGCTTGGAATCTAATTTAGTTATCTGGATGATCGATCAAAAGGACTTCATCTATTTTCTATCTTAAATTTCAAACTTCATGGTAGGTGGCACTTTAATTAGTGTGTGTGGCTTTCCAAGCCCCGCGGTGTTTAAATCATTAAACGTGACAATTTAATCCTTGGAGGCAGCACTTGGCTAATCAGGCGGCCTTTTAAAGTCCTACATGACTTTTTAAATATCATAAGCGACCTTTAAAAATTAGGGTTTTCTAGGTGCTATTTTACCCTATTTTGTGTGATTTTTGACCCAGTAAAACCAAATCTGCATATTTTGCACACTGGGGCATTTGTTCAACATCTTTCAGCATCATTGTTTATTAGAAATACAATCATCTTGGATCTATTCTATCAGCAGTATTCATCAAATTTTTCACACCTACAATCAATATGATTTCATTTCTGAGGGGGCATCATCATATCATCCAACTGGGATTTTGCATTATATCTTATATCAAATCTGGGGCATTAAAATTTCAAACTTTATCAGTGAGGCATCAAATCAAACTTTATCAATCAAGGTTTCATATCAGGGTTTCATATCAAAGTTTCATATCAGGGTTTCATATCAGAGTTTCATATCAAGGTTTCATATCAGGGTTTCATATCAAAATTTCATATCAGGTTTTTTTATCAATCAATCATCTCATCAGTATCAAATCAATGATCAGGACAATCAATCTTTCTTTGAATCAATGTGCTTCACACATCAATTCAAAGAGGGGCATTTGTAGACACCTAAAATTGACCAGGTGTATCTCAAGCATTCAAAATTATAAATCTCAGCCAAATGCCTTAAAATCTCATCTCAATGCAAAACAAATGGATCAAATCAAATGGACATTTATCAAAT
>MU225776.1:4438411-4464484 GCA_018584345.1 Thuja plicata | reverse complement strand
TGCAAAACAAATGGATCAAATCAAATGGACATTTATCAAATCAAGAGGAAAAAAATCAAATCAAATTAAAAGATCAAATAATCATGAAATCAAATAATTAAATTCAAGCCTAAAGGGATTAATCAAAATTATGCAATTGATTTTAATCAATTAATTGTATAGTTCAAATCAAAAGAATCAAATCCAACCCATTCACCCTTCCATGGCTAAATTAATTAAATGATCAATTTATTTAATTCCTAATTTCTTTGAGACAACCAACCAACTCTCCCTCCATTTGAGAACACCTCAAAGCTTTTGACTTGACCAAAGTTTGATCATGATCAACTCACTCTACCCCCTACCCTTGGGAAAATGCTATAAATATAAGCCATTTCCTTTGTGTTTGGAATCCAAGAATTTCAAGAGAAAAAGAATCCTTATTATAGGCATTTGGAGAGCATTTGAAGAGATTTTGACCATATTTCAGCATTTGCATAGCATTTAGTATATCATGTTTAGGAGCATTTGTTTATTTCTAACACATCTTGGAGCATTTTGAGCATTTTAAGCTAGATTTGAGCATTGTTTATCATTTATTTCTTATTCTAGGATTGTCCTTGGGAGAGATTAAGACTAAGAGCTCTCTTAAAAAAGATTAGACAGAGAACCATGAGATGATATGGGTTTTTACCTTCAATTCTTAGATTAAATAACATTTTCTTTCCATAGAATTGTTTCTTATTATCCTAATTTCATGAAGGTGTTAATATTAAACACACATTAGGTCTCGTGATGAACATAGAATATTCCAAATTGTCAAGTAATCATGAGACTTGCCTTGTCGCTGGGTCTCCAAATGAAATCGAATATTATCTCATGATTCAGAGATTACACGACTACCATCCGATTAAGATCAAATATAACATTTGTCACCAGGTCTCTTGATGTGACCATAGTTAAAGAAAAATTATCGCGACTTAGAGACTAAAGAGAAATGCAAACCTGAGTTAAGTACAAGTTAAGTGATGATTTGGTCAGATGAAAGGGAGATCGATGGTAGTCGCGTTACCTCTAGATGAAAACCAAAAGGTTTAAATCATATGACAACTTGGAGACATGAGGCAAATCAGTTGATCAAGGTTAAGGTAAAGTTATGCCCGAGGACAGAGAGGTTAAAGAACAAACAAGTTGAAAAGAGAGTGTGTGGTAGGTGTGAAGGCCTATATCAAAGTTGCTTGACATGTAATCATTAAGAGATTATGCTTATGTGACACATGGAAGATCAAATTCTTGTACCTAGGTAACTCAGAGAGGTTCAACGGCTCAGTTTTAAAGTTGGCAAAGGTTTCAATCTCATTCGTTAGATTCATTTTCCACACCACCTGTAGCCATTGTAACAAAATTTTAAATATTCAAATGTATTCACAGAGGGTTTCATAAAGATAAATAGATATTTTTTCTTAGAGACATTAATGACCCGACTTGATCTTTGGGGTGGCTCTATACAACTATTGAAGACCAAACAAATGAAAATATGATATATGGGAATGCATTTATAGCCAGACTTAATATGAATAGTTTTATAATTAAAGGGTAAATACATACAGAGCCACCTGGTCACTTTTGCATTTATGAAGCCACTTTTAGGGTCATGCCATGGAATTTATTTCCTATCAGAGTTCTGCGCTCATATCCATGGATTGAATAATTGATTGCAGATATGACTAATGCATCCCAAAGTAGTGTTTCCAATGATGAGAGTTTGAAATGTAGAGAACCTAACAGTTGGTGGTGAGGTTTAGTGATAGATTTGTTTCAATATTGGTAAAGAAAATGGTCAACCAACACTTAGCTGAGTTTCAGCCATTGGTAATGAGACAATTTTAGAAATATGGGGCATTTTATCTATCTTTCTATTTCAAAAGCAAATTGCATTTTATCTTCTAGAGTTTTAGGGTTAGGTCAAAATCATTCGAAGCTTGTTGCATCCTTATTTCTTAAGGATTCCAAGATGATTTTGGGCTATATATAGGTCTTTTTTGGCATTATTTTAAAAATGTTGTTGGATTTCTATTGCAAGGCAGGCTTCTAACTTTGCTTCATCTCTTAAGCTTCTTGTCTGGATATATTGAAATAGGACATATTAATGAAATACAATGCAGTTTTCCTATCCCATGTTATTGTTTTCTCTTTATATTTCTATGTATGGCTCTTGTATGTTTAATTTGTAAGGCAACTTAAACATTCTGGTTACAAGGTAACTGTCTAATTGCTTGTGAGTTTATTTAAAGGAGAGAACTAAGTTTCATGAGTGATTTCAGAGGGTTAATCATTATTGTGAGGATTTGATACAGTTGTGTGGAAACGATAAGATAGTTTGTAAGTCATTCAATCTGAGCTACATATAGTTTGTAAGGCATTCTATAGTATTTCCTTAATTTGTTTCTATGGATTTATGTTTTCATTTGACTCTTTGCCCAAGGAATAGGCACTGGTCTGGGGTTTGGTGAGTAGTTACTTCTTCATCCAAATAAATAAATCAACCAATTATATTTAGTTATTAAGAACACATGAATTCAACTCAAATGGATTTGTAACAGTCAGATACAATTCAGTTTGTTGATTCCTTGAAGAGTGAATCACTAGGTTAACCCTCCTTAAAAGGAAGAAGGATGAGAATCCTCATCTCATTGATTTTTTCTATTCTTATAATCATAGTTTATCTGGTTAAGCTATGTATCTAGTTGATTCTGGTTATTTGCAGGGTATTTTATAAGTTGATTCAATAAAGGGTAAATAGAAAATCAGTGTTCACTATAACATATATTGAATAATAAATAATCATTCAGAGGTAATACCTTCCTGAGCATGTGGAGCTAAAAAAAGGAGGATCTTATCCAATCCTCATCAATTAGGCATTTCTCTTGCTTGAATTAGTATTAGGAGTCATAGTGTTCAAAAAATCATTCAAGCACTGTGGTTCATGCAAGAAAAATCCCTAACATGACTGAAATAAAATACCATTCAATAATGTGCAAAAGATTACAAGAACTTTCTATCTATCTTTAATATATTCTAACTTGAATCTGCTATATCCTTGGAACTAAAACTATTCAGCAAACACTTAGGGTAAAAAATTATAGAACTCGTAAGACCAAGAGAAGAAAGAGACTTATAGGAAAAGGAAACCCTAGGAGAGGGTTACCTAACAGTAGTCCTTCTCAGAATTTACATGTAGTCCTTCTTCTCTAGTTCATCTTTCTCCAAAAGATCATGAAAAGATTTGATCTGACACACCACCCATTAGGCCGCAAGAAATGATCAAACAAATAAATGCAAAATAGTCACGACATGGGCATAGAAATACCAAAAAGGAAAGTATACTAGAAACCATCCAAGACCACCATGCAAAATTAAAAGCTACCAGGACCATAGAAAATATCCCCAGCCACCCAAATGGTGCCATTAAAGTTGATCGAAGGACAAGAAAAACCTCAAGCCACCTCTAGGAAAGTCTGCAACATGAAACCATGGATGAAAACCCTCAAAAAGAATTTGAAAATCATTTACAATGGCTACCTCACTGGCACGAAGATTTTGTCAATGGTTGAGATCAAGACTTTCTCCAAATTTAAAATGTAGCTATGGATCAAATTTAAGTTACCCAGGCCTCCGACCAGATCCTGCCAAGTGTCGCACAAGCTCTATCATTATCTTGTGATCTTCTTTCACTTAAGGCGTAACGCCTACCACATGATCTATCTCAACTTTCTTGATCCTTAATTTCCTTTGCCACCTCCAGGACCATGACATTAGAAGTGCCACATGTCGACCAAGCAAAATGGCTTGAAGATTAACCATCTAGCATCTTTTTATTGAGGCATTGCGTTAACTGATTGATTAAAAATAACTTACAACTCCTTTACCTTTATTTACCTCTAGTTGGGTCTGATCACTTATCCATGTGTCATGTAGACACAATGCCTTGAACACTATCTGACAATCATCTTTTCTTTAAGGCTTTATGCCCACCATAAAATCAATACTAACTTTACTATACATTAAATTTACCCTTGGCTTCATAACTTTAGGTCCCACAAACTCATTATGGACACATGGCCACTAGGCACAATGCCTCAAAGGTTATATTTTGTGCATCTTCTTCATAAGGCAAAGCAGTGACCATTAGATATGATTTATCATGACTACAACTTACCTAACCACCACTTTACTGACCACAGGTCCCACCTCCCGGATAGGACACATGTCATACAGGCACAATGCCTTTATGACTAATCACCTTACATCTCTGGTTGGAGGCAATACACCAGCCACACAATCAGATTTAACATGAATGCCTTTTACTTTACTCTCAATGTTGAGCCGGACCCACATGGGACACAACATGCAAGGGTGTAATGCCTTAATGATTAATCTGACTACATCTTTTATTTAAGGCAAAGCATCAACCGTCAGATGAAATCCAACCTGATCTATCTTTAAACCATCCATCACCTCAACAACTTTATACATGGCAATCAGGTGCGATGCCTTGATCAATATCTATTGTGCATCCTATATTTGAGGAAAAGTACTAACCATAGAATCAAAAAGGATTTGCACGGCCATTAAACTTGTCTTTGATGGGCCCCAAGATCTGAAAACTTGCCACATGTTGACCCGACACAATGCTTCTAAGGGTAAATCAAATGCATCTCATGATTAAGGCTTTACGCCCATCGTAGATCTTCCTCCAATTTGATCAAAATTTACCTTCTGTTAAGCTCTGGCCACTTTTCACATGGTTGACTGTCATGATGCCTTGATGATATTAGATTTGGGTACTACTGATGTTGTTGATATTCATGTTTTGTCACTAATATCAACATATGTTTATGTGGAGAGAACAAACTGGTTATTACTATTGTATAATGACTGACAGAAGTGTACGGACACTGTATGGATGAATCAAAACAATCAAAGATAAGGATATGAAGAAGGATGTGTGATGACCTTATTCCTAAGGTCTCTTGTCTTAATACTACATATTAGAGATGTTATAGATGTTTTGGTGGAGAGTAGTTTCTAGACTGTAACATTGATGCTTGACATAGCAGGTCTCTGTGTTTTGGGTATATCTTATAGGCAAAGATGATCAAGAGTATGCAAACTTAAGGGATGAAAAAGGACACATTAAGGAATGTTCATTGTTGATCAATAGTCATGAGATTTTTGGTGATGTCATCTATGGTGTGTGAAGACCTATTTGTTGTCTGACTTCAGTAATGTAGCATGTATTATGAATTGTGAGCATGGATTGCAGATCTTGGAGAATATATGATGTATTTTAATTGATGTTTACTTGTTTTAGGTACCTTGTATATCTTAGAAAGGGGTTAAATAATTTTTTTTATATTGGGAAAGTTCAATTGGATGACCTAATCAATTATTGTAATAGGGTATATATGACAGATCTTCTCTTTTGAAAAGATGTGATAGTGGAGTGATGAAAAGGTAATTGAAAGACAAAGAAGTGTGGAAGCTGCAAAGCTTGATTGGCTTCTAGATGTAGAGAAGAGTTTGTGATTAGAGTAATTCATTGGAACTGACCAAGAAAAGATAGTTTCTATCAGATAGTTCATTGGATTGTATATTTTTGATATACACTTGTTCAGATTGTGTTGACGGGACTTTGTGACCGGCTCCACCAATAGAGGATAAGTTGTCACTAGGTACTACGGTATCAGCCAACTCCTCCTAAATATATTTTCTAGAGAATGAATTCTCCTAGCCTCCAAGTACCTGGTAGTTGGGTCTCAACGGTGCGGGGGAGCTAAGTTGGGCAGGTGACTATTGTGTGAGGAGATAGCTAGTTTTTACTCATCTTCTTGGGAATTTCAAAAGGGATGGGGTTTCCTGCAAGCACTTGGATCATCAAATAAAATTCAACAGATCGACCAAGGTTATATATTTTCTTCTAACTATATTTATGCAATAAATATTCAAACATCAAACAATGCTCCAATGTAAGAAACTACACTAAATACCAAATACATAAAGAACCATCGATTCACATGCATTTAGTAGCAAGGGGAGATAAGATCATTAACCTAAAATAGAACATAGGAGCAGAGGACATAAGAAAAAATAATGAGCAAAAGGATGTTTTTTAACTCAAAAGATCAGAACAACACATAACAGATAGCCACAAGATTTCCTTCCTTCTTGATTAACTCAAATGGTTCCAGCATCACTGGCATATACGATCATGGCTTCAAGGGAGCATTCTAAACTACTAAGAACAATTGAGCATTGAGCTCCTGAAACTACTGAAAGTAAAATGCTATGCTTCTATTACTTGCTGGACTGCACAATCATCAATTTTGCCGACCCTTGTTATGGCGTCAGACTTCTTATTTATACACAAATTTTGACCTCAAACTAACCTAATCTAACTGTACACTCAACAAATAGAATACATTATCCTGCGGCTGGTACTACCTGCACCACTTACAATCACCTCAAAATATGCAGAGGTCTGACAAGATAGAAGAAGAAGATAAGAGAAGAGAACTAGAAGAATCGACATAGAGTAGAGTGCTAGGGTATTTATAGAAGAAATCTAATTATCTTGGTATCCGAGGCTACATACCTCATAAATATGAATTTTGGATCACTATCTTCGATGCACATTAGGTAGTTAATGTAGGAGCAGTGCCTCAAGAGAATCACCTATCAGAGCCATCTCTTCCACCTAAAATTCCTTATCGGGATCACTTACCTATTGACCCCCTTATTAACTATTCAACTATGATCGGTTGGCTCCAGGGAACCTCGATACAGATCACTATGAATGAATACAAAACTTTAGACCCAGAATTCTGGAGTCTAGGAGCTTATGCTCAAAGAATAATGAATTTAAAAAATTATACCCCGCTGGTGAAAATCTCCAGAGTCCAGAGAACTCTACTATTCCTTCTTTTGTTTAAAGGCCTCCAAAATCTATCCATTTGCATCTTCATCTATGTCCTTAACACAGTCCCATCAGTCACTGATGACCTTGAATTGTTCATCAACATCTCTGGCCCCTTCCCTAAATTTTGTAGTCACTTTTTCTATGTCATGAGGCCACAACATCATCTTGGATAAGCGTGACATCTTTCCTCTGTCAAAATCTCTGGCGGACTAGTGCCAGGACTCCATTAGCTCATCAAAATTTCTTAGTACAAAATGTCTAGGGCACAAGTCCTGGTAGTGAAGGGATCAAATTGTGAAACCCTTGTTACAAATGCTCTATATAAATCTAAAGAGTTCTGGACTCCCAGGATTCTATTCTTTAGGGTCGCTACCAGTTGCTTGCTCACCTCAATTTTAAGGCTAAGTCTGGAGTGCTAGGCCCGAAGGAACCCAAAGGGTTCTTCTCCCAAAATTCCTATCTCTTTAATGGCTTACTCCCTAAATTTCATTATCTCTTCTAGTTTGGACCTCCACTGCTCATATTTTTCTATATCTTTCTCCCATAGGGAGATGACGCCATTCACCTGGCCCATGAGGTTGTTGGCTTGATAAAGATCTAGGAGTGTCGCTACCAAGAAATTCCTTACAAATTTGATTTTCTCAGTGACCCACCCATACACAGCCTATGACTTCTTTTTCATGGCCCTTAGAGCATCCAAATCACCCTGTAGGAGCAATTTTCTAGAGGTGGAGGCTTCCGGATGAATCTTGGCTAGTGGCTGTGTTAGTTCTATGAGAAGCTTGAGGAGATTTTCATTATTTTCACTTTCCTCCTTCAGCTTCTATGCCTATTTTTTGTACCGGGCCTCAACTTCCTGGGTAGCTTCTTTCAATAGGTCTAATTCACCCTATTTATCTCTCCTCCCTAGAGCAAATTCTATAACTATATAATCTTCAGCCCTTATGGCTATCATGTCTGCATATGGGGGAGGCATCGCAACTACTGTGACTGTACTTCCTCTCAGACTGGTCTGGAGGGTATGGATGATCTGGGCCTTCTTAGGCTTCTTAGCCTCTTGGTTTTGGGCCATCATTTTATCCAAGGAGAGAGGAGCACTTACTTCCATTGGGGCCTTTCTTTTTTGGGATTCCACCAGCCATTGTGGTGGCTGGGGAATTCTTGCTGCTAAGGCCTAGGTATTGGGGTCTTCCTCGGGGTCTTATGGTGTTTCCCCAGTATCCATAGTCAAATCAGAATCTTTTTCTTTCTCCCTAGGATTTTCCTCATCTTCCACCTCTGTGGCATCTACATTTGTATCTCTAGGATTTCCCACTTCTCTAGAATTTTTGGTCTTAGTATCCACATTTTCAGGGTTATCCCCCTCATCCTATTGTTGTTCTTCTTCAGTACCATCTTCTAGGACATTCTCCTCCAAGGGCACATGTTTTGGAGAGGCCAGAGGTGTTTGGCCTAGATATAACTATTGGGCTACAAACACCACCACCGAATGTTGCACTCTGGGGCCTTTGATCACCCAGAGTAACTAGAGGCATTTGGAGCATGACAGCTAGGGGTATAGTTGCTCCCAAAAGTTGGGGTTTCCTAGCCATTATCAGATGCTCATCTTGTGTTTGCCTTAGTTCAATCTCAATCCCCTGGACTGGTGTTTCTTCCACATTTTTTCACATTTCTTGTGTTTCTTCTTCCTCCTCTTTTTCCTATTCCCAAAACTCTTTTTCCAGGGTCACTTATTCTTGCGCATCTATCTCCTCCACCGCCCTCACTACATTGGCCTATAAGTTCACTAGATCTTCCATCTAGAAGATGTCATCCAAATCATCATGGGGAGGGGAGAACACCAGGGGATCCTCTAGTTTGGGAGAAGAAGGGACGAGTTCTACTTGGGGAACATTTGGCCTCCTGGGACCTGCATCTATGCTTAGGGGATGAACCACCCTTTGCTTCTTTTTTCTTATTTGTAGCAGGGCCTCGACATCTAGAATAGTTGTAGTTTCATCCTCGGCCTCCATCTACCAGCTCATGAGTGGTGCAAGTGAAGGGGACCCTTTCAGGAGTGAATATCCCACTAGAGTAACTGGAAGACCAAGGAAAATCTTGGTGCTCAATGTTTGACTCATCTAGTAGGATGCCTCAAGCCGAGTGTGGATTTTCTTCAAAATGGGGAGAAAATCCAGGGATAGAACCTGGGCTTGGGTGATCTCTTTTCTTTCCCCTTATCTCTACTTGGCCCTATAGCTCTAGAGTCTGAAGTAGACCCCCATAAAATTGGACCCCGACGGGTGCTTTTCTTTCACATTTGTGCAAAGTAATCATGGTTGTTTTGTAGCACACCCTGGATGATGTCCTTAATTGTCAAAATCTCTGGGGTGTCCCAATCTACTAGAGGGAGATCAATCTTGTCGATCCCTTGTGCCTTGTTTGATGGGTCCTCTAGAGACCCACTATCTAAAAAATCATTTGGAAAATTCTAAAGGCCGAGGTTCTTCATCATCCCTTTAGACATCCTTGAGTATTTCTGCCTCCAGAGGTCAAAATCATCCTGGCAATCTGCCCAAAAATCCTCAATGTGAGGCTCATGTGGTGTGGATGCCGGAGGTAGTGCTGCACTTATCTTGTCGAGTGGGTCAAAATTGTTCCTTTCCAGGTGGAACTCGGCTAGTCCCATGCTCTTCAACTCATTATCGGCCTCTTTGGCCACTATATGACTGCAATAATAGTTCCTGCAAGTGATCGAGAATGGGATGGAGGTAACCTTATTTACTCCATAAAATGTTTGAAGTTCTAGTATTTTCCTAGAGAAATCCAAAAGAATAATCCTATCCCCAGAATGCTTGGGGAGTAGGTAGGGCTTGCCAGAGAACCCGGTCACCCGAATGTAAGAATGTTGTTGAAACTGAATGAAATAATTGTCGTAAGAATTCAACCAAGTCATTGCTTCCTTGGACAGCCGGTACTATAAATCCTGAGTAAGTGTCAAATGTTGTGGTAAATGAAAGTGTCATTTACCTGACAAAAATTGGGGAAGCTGGCTTCCCATTGGATCTAGGGATAATGGTCCCATAGAGCATTTTGGCTAGGCACGTTCCCAAGAATGCCCATAGTTTTCTAACCCTAGAGTGCAGATCTTTATTTTTCCAGTGCCCATAATGCATATGAAGTCATGTGGAACTTTGATGTCCGACTGACATTGTTAGGCTGAAAGTCTACATGGTTGGCGATAATAGTTGCCCAGTCAAAGGTATGTCCATGAGTGGTGATGTAGTATAGAAAATAATACATCCACGCTAAAAATTCCCTAGCATGGGGTTCCTTGAAGAACCTGCATAAAAAGGTGATCCCTGCCTGTACACATTCCTTAAAATATCTGTGGGGGATCTCCAACTTCATTTTCTTATAGTCTTTCCTCAGGGATGTCAACCAGTGAGAATTGAGATGCTGGCAAGAAGGCTATGGAATTTCCTCAAAATCTTTCAACGATGTAGCCCAGGAGATGATAGTAGCATTTGTGAACTGGGATATCCCCAGTCCCAAAGCAAAGGTGGCTGCATCAAGAGTTACAATGGTTGCTGGATAGTTCAGTTGTAGGGAAGCAGCAAGAAAAACCACCCGGGTGGGTGCATTGTAGTGCTTTGCTAGGTGGAGAATTAGTTTTGGTGCCTACACTAAGTAGGGGAAATAGGAGGCTTTGATAATGCTAGAGGCAGCCACATTCTTTTCCATGTTATCCTTGGAAGATCACTGTTGGTACATTATCTGGACAAGGCCCTGTAGTTCTTCCCATGATCCAGCCTCTATGTCGGTAATATCTTGAAGTTTGGAATCCACTTTGGATCCTACAAGGACACCATCCCTTAGGTATTTGGATGTTAACATGAGTTTTTCTAGAAGCTTCTTTGCCTTTGTTTGAGTGGCTACCCAAGTGGAGGTAGTCAGGAGTTCCAAACTTTGAGGAGGAGTTGTTACTTCAAACATTGTTTGTTAGATGATCTGCAACCTGCGAGACCAGATAGCCATTAATACACATGATAAAACATAAATTAATTTTATGGGCTCTGAAGAGTTCACCACCATTTCACACCTATTGTCAAGAGATGTTAGCTTGCATCAAAATATAGAAATACAATAATTGATAACTTACTTGGAATTTGACCAACACTCGAGGGTTCTAGGGATTTTGGTATATGCGACAATGTGATGAAGGCTCAGGGAATTCTTGAAACCTGGAGCCTGGAGAAACTAGCCATTATCAAAGTGACCGGGTAGTGAGCCATACTGGGATGATGTGGGTTGTCACATGGTTATGCAATAAATAGCGTAATGGAATTAAAGATGAAAGATGTATGGACATGGATGAATTGAATTCTAGATGGGATGGTTTTGAATTCTCACATGTGGGTTAGTTTAATCTAGCCATCAATGCTGAAATGATGAAAGAGAGAGAAAAACTGCCATGGTTTGAATAGGTGAGGTACCGAGTTCAAACCAGGCGGACACTAGGTGGGCGAGCTCAAAACTTAGGGTATAGAAAGTAGAGAGTGCAGCGAGCTCACCATAGGATAGGTTGGACATGACATTATACAAACCAATATATAGACCCAATTTACACAGGAAGCTGAAGAATGACAAGATTTACAGGAAATGACCATATCCTATAGACTATTAACAATTTATAGAGAAATTACAATAATTTACACAGAAATTACAACTATTTATAGAATTTATAAGAAGTTACATTATTTGTAGGAAAATACAGCACAAGGAAGGTAGACAACCTTCCTTTGGGGCCATCCCACCAACGAGAGGTGAAGACAAAGACCAAAAACAGAAGGCAACCAAAACAAAAAGGAAAACCAACAAAGAAAGAATGAAGAAAAACAAAAGAAACCAAGAGAGAACCAGAAGGGCCTACCTTAAACACCGAGAAATGTGGGAGGAGGATCATGAGAGGTGCTCTATAAACCATAAAGTTTCATGGATCACAAACACCAAAAACCTTGCAGGAAAGTTGAAAGAGCACACAAGCTTGAATACCAACTTCACTGTTAAACACCGTTAAACCTCTCAAAGTAATTCACACTTAACAAAAATTCAGTCGTAATAAATCTTCATTTGCTCTAGGTAATTTTTTCACGGTGAATATAAAAATGACAAGTGAAAATGTATTTATACCCTTAGGGTGAAAACATACCGCTTCCTTCTGCAAGTCGTGAGAAAAGGAAGCCACACCCTCTAACAAAAGAGGAAGTAGTGGAAAAGAATCCCAGAGTTTGGAATCTAGCTGGCACAAAGAATCAAAACACTCCAAGACCGGGTCCTAGAGGGAGAGAAACCAAAAAGAAAAGAAAACAATGACCCCGTCAAAAGGGGGACCCAACATTTCTCCAACAAAATGTAGGGATGGGTATGCAGGGCATAACAAATGATGAGTCACTGGGACAAATGCCTTAGTGCATTTGAGAACTACATAATCTCTGGTTAGCAAAACCAGAACTCACCTTTACCTAGAGCATTCTTCTTTCAAGGCATGAGGTGTCTGAGAATATCTGTCTCATCATTGATCCAATCCTTCAATCTTTTGTCAGTCATGGAGTGTGTGCTTTGGATGAAAATCAATTTGATGACTTCTGGGAGAAGTAGAGAGAGGGCACTGAATACATCAAACCAAAATCACTATATCTTGCATGATCCCCTAGATATCGGAATTCTCTATTCTTCAGTTTTCTTTCTTTTATTTTTAAGATGGGGAAGGTGGTACTTCTTTCACCACGAACCTTAAGCTTAGCTATTTTTTACGGTGGTACTTCTTTCACCTTGCCATCCATTTTAATTTTCTGAATAGGAGAGACATTCCAGACCCAAGATATTCTTTTGATTTTCAGACTTGGCCAATAACCAGTGCAACCAATTTGCTCTCAAGGACCATACGATTACTTGCTTCTTAGATTTTCTGTTAACCAATGTCAAGACTTTCAGGATATGAATCTGATGAAGATTACCCATAATATTTTACCATATGGACCAAATAGCTCTGGAGTGTGGAAAAATTGCACCATGCTAACAATAGATTCTGGACTAACCCAAAATACGCAAGGCACCATTCCAGGGACTAGATGTCATGTGAACCCAAAAAAAAAGACACAAAGAAAAAAGGAAACCAAAGACAAAACACAACAAAGGAAGGAAAGAAGACGGCCCTAGAGGACTACCAACAACTATTTACAAGGACAGACACTCCAACGAGCGTCGAGAAAATATTTACAAGTAGGGAGATATTCACATATAATACAACTTCGGGAAACTTACCTCCTACCTCATTCAAAGTAGTGCTTGAGAAACTGTCGATTGATGGGCAATGGAATGAATTCTCAGTCATGGTGTTGAGGCGATAAGTGTTAGCCTTGCAGATCTCTAAGATTAGGTATGGTCTGAGCTAGAGCCATTGAAACTTAGTGTGATTTCCTTTCTTTTCCTGGGCCTTGTCCCACAAAAGGACTAGATACGAGACCTTAAAGGATTCATATTGGGCTCTTTTTTCAAACCATCATTTGACGACTGCTTGATGACATGCAAAATGTTCCAGTGTCACATCTCTTTTTCCACCATTCTCACCAGGTTTAAAAGATGAACCTCCACAATGTTGTCCCGGGCGTTGAATTCCTGCATGAACTATAAAACCAAGATTTGTAATTTGATTGGGAACACAGGGTGTTGTCTATAAACCAGGTGAAAAGTGGAATTCCCTAGGGCTTCCTTGATTCTAATATGATCCGACCAAAGAGAGAACCTAAGTTTTTTATGCCAGAATCAGGGATTTTTCTTTAGCAAATGTTTGATCACCTCCAATAGATTTTTGTTGGTAGACTCAGGAACACCATTACCCTGGGGATAATAGTTGCTAGAGAAATTCAAGGTGATCTTCCTCTCATAGGTCCATTCTAATAACTTTTCTGAAGAAAATGTTGGACCGTTGTCACACACTATAGCGAAAGGAATTTTGAATATGGTGACTATGTTTTCTTCCAAGAATTTGATAACTACATCTGCTATGGTGTTCTTGCATGTGATTGCCTCAGACCATCAGGTATAGTAATCAGTTGCAATCAAAATATACCAGTGGTTGGAAGATGATTTTGGGTTGACTTCCCCAATAAAATTGAATGACCATTGGGTGAAGGGTCAAACTTCAAAGACCTGCTGCAAAGGTATGGCCGGGTTCCGCTCACGATGAGCTACGGTTTGGCAAGTGTGACACTTTCTTATGTGAGTGTTGAAGTATTTGAAGATGAAGGGCCAATAGTATCTGACCTGGAGAATCTAGTGGAGAGTGGCATCAGCTAATCCATGCCCAATTCTAAACTGCCCATGGAATTGTTCTATCATTTTGGCAGCTTGGTCCATGTCTATGCACTGGAGGTAAATTCCTGCATAAAAGTGTTGCATTTTTTTATCATGAAGTGTGCACTTTTTAGTCATAGGGTATGATGTTTGTTGGGGGGAAGCCCTTCTAGGAATCTTTTATTGAGTAATAGGTATACCAAATCACTATACCACATATCCTGAGTGATGGACTCCACAGTATAAGTTTGACATTCAATGTTTGGATTTTCTTCAGCCATCATTCTAAATAGTCCCTGGCCTCAGACTATCTTCATTGGTTGCATCTCGAGATCATAATCTTGGAGGATGGCCATCCTTTTCCCTTGACATTTTCCCAGTTCACTTTGTAGTAGTAAAGATGTAATAGCCTTTTCTGGAATGATAGCATGCACTTTGCTCCAGAGAATATAATGCCAGAATTTCTTCACAACCCGAACTAGAGAAAATGCTTGCTTTTCCAAGGGTGTATATCATACTTTGACATTTTTGAAGGGGGAGATAATGAAGGAAATGGGTGTTTCTTCCCCTTCAACTTTCTTAGTTATCACTATAGCTACAAAATATGGTGAAGCAAAGGAGTAGATGTGAAATGGGAGGGAATAGTCCACACTTGCCAAGACTGGTGCCTCCACTATGGTTTGCTTCATCTGATAAAATGCTTACTTCACTTCGTGGCTCCACTCAATCTTGGTATCTTTCTTCATCATGTCATTGAGTGGTTTAATAATTTTGGCAAATCCAGTTATGAACTGCTGGAAAAAAAAAATCTTTCCAAAGAAAGATCTCATTTCCTTTTTACTGTCGGGCATTTCCAAATTCAGCAGTGCTTCAACTCTCTTAGGGTCAATGGATATCCCCTTCTCAGAGAATATATGCCTAAGAATCTTCCCTTCAATGACCCTAAATATGCATTTCTTAGGGTTGAGGGAGATACCATACCGATGGAATCTCTCATAGATATGGGTGAGGTGGGTGGAATGATCACACCTATCTTGGGAAAAGACCGTCAAATCATCCATATAGATGATTATGCACTTGTTAACCAGGCCCTTGAACAAAATGTCCATATCCTTCTAAAATGTGGCCCCCATGTTAATGAGTCCAAAGGGCATTCTCTGATATGCAAACATTCCCCACTTAGTGGTGAGTGTTGTTTTTATTCTATCCTCAAACTTAACCATAACTTGGTTATATCTGGAGTATCCATCCAAGAAAGACATCATTTGGGAACTATTAACAATTTGTAACACCTCATCCAGTGAGGGGAGAGGGTGATTGTCCTTCTTGGATGCCTTTTTTAAATTGCAAAAATCCACACACAAGAAGATCTCATCATTTTTTTTGTGCACAGGGATGAGGTTGGCAACCCATGTTGTGTGCCGGATAGGAAAGATAATTTGGGATGACAATAGCTTCTGAACCTCCTGATGGATTAGAGGTTTGATTAGTGGGTTCATCGGCCTCTACTTTTTTTAGAAGGGTTTGGAATCTAGTTTCAGTGGGATGGTATGAGTCATGATGGATGTGTCGTATGTTTTATGATCCTCATACCCCTAGGAAATAACTTTAATGTATTCTTGGAGAACCACAAGAATCTTCTCCTTCTCCTTTAGGGAGCAGGAGGTAACAATATGAACAATTTTTTCTTTATCAGTTTTATTGATGTTGACCTTTTTCAAAATTTTCTCCCTCAAAGGAGGATGATATCTTATCTCAGCCTTGAGGGTCCAAATCAAAGATTCATTCAAGAGCTACCATCCCCTTAGGGATGGTGTTGGTGGGTAGGTTGATGATCCCATCATCTTCTTTACCCTGCCCAGTATCGTCATGATCAATTTATTCCATTATCTGATCCTCAAAGATCCCACCATTGGCCATGAAGGCCAGAATATGTTGGTCATCCTCAAAAACCTAAAAGTGGGTGATATTATCTAGGATGGACTGGGTGGGGACCATTTCAACAAAAAATTTCCAGAGTCGGGAACCAGCCATTGGCTCGAGGGTGCTAGCAGACACAACAAGGGCATACGAAACATAGTTACATTTCCGTGGAATGAGCTCGATGCCAAAAGCATTAAAGTATTCAATTAGGCTCCATGCCTGATTGTGGTATGTGGCCAACCTTTTGTCATGACACATGTATTGGCTCTAGACCTATTTTAGTATCAAATTTGAATCACCCATTGCCCGGAGGTGGTGATCCCTTTTCTCAATGCAAATAGGAGTCCAAGGACCAAGGCCTCGTACTTTGTGACATTGTTGGTGTAGTTAAAATACAACCTATAAGACACAAGGAAGGATTTCCCCTGTGACTTGATTAGTTCCACTCTGGCCCCATAGCCTTGTTGTGACCAAGATCCATCAAAATTCAAGATCCATAAGTCAATGTTTATTTTCTGGAGTTGGGGAGGTGAAGTGGCATTAGGATTGGTTTTGGGAGGTTTGGGAGGTGATTCCTCTAGTTTTGATGGTGCATAGGTGAGACTTTCCTTTGAAGATCCCTCTTGTTTAGATTATTAGACAAGTGATGTCTCAGGTGTACCACTGGGTAGATTACTTGGTCCAGGAGAACCAGCTTTGCATTCTTTCTCTCAAAGTTCATTGATGTGGTGGGTAGCAGCAGTAATGCAGGGTTCAAACTCTAGTTTAGAGTGTTTCTAGTAGTGCATCCAGCAGCAAGTGTTAGATAGGAGAGTGGCCCAAGTTGTTGTGCTACCTTGTGATTCTACCTCACACTTTAGTTTCTCGTCCAGGTCCTAAATTCTATGAGAGACTATAGGATCCTCCCCAAGGATGAAATCAAAGTTAGGATCTCTCTTGTTCGGTATACCCCAAGGGAGGATTTAGAGAAAAGGACTTAATTTACCCTCCTGACTTTGGTGAGGGCTTGTTTCATTCTGGGTTCACTCTCCACCTGGATTTGATTTGATTTCCCCTTCCAGGGGAGCCACAGGTGGGAAAAGTCTGTAGAGAAATACCCATTAATGGCCTTCAACCAATTCTAAATTAATAACATCCTGTAAGTCTCATGGATGTCTACCACTTGGATTTCTATTGTGCTCAATATCTGGGGGTCTTGGATGAGCTGAATCTGGACATTTTTTAGCTCACCAACCATTTTCACAATAGTTTTGTCCAATCAGAATATTGCACCTTTGGATGGCGTGGGAGTGATTCTGAGCTTCTTGCATATGGATAAGGGCATGACATTTCCCAAAGCATCAGAATCTACCAGGAAGTTGTATAGGTTCTTCCCTTGAATTTTCAAGCCTAGTAGGAAGGGAGGATCCTTTGTGTTTCCCTGAAAGATGACCGAGTTGACATAGTCAAATGTGACAGTCTTTGGTGCATGACTGATGGATTTCGAATTTTCCAAGAGCTTCAGAAGAGACTTTTTCTTGGGACAATTTAGCAAAACCTCCATCAAGTTCATGGAGGTGGTGGTGCTCTCTAATGCCTTAGTGATGTCAAACTATCCCCCAGGTAAATTCGGCTTCCCCCAACTGAATCCCTGGCATGGTTAGAGTGAGGTCCTTTCGGGGGGGAGGAGCAATAAATTTTTTTGTCCTGGGGGGTATTCTTGGGAGGCATTGGTGTGTAAGCTGACCCTTTTCTAGCCTCACTCTAAGTGTTGTAGGGATTCCACAGGTTGGTGAAGGCATTGGCCTCAAAGGCTAGGATGGATTCATAAAAGAACCCCTGCAACTCAGGTTCTTCTTCATCCTCTTCATCTATCCTGAAGAAGATGGTCTCACATGTGAAGGCAGTGTGAGGAGGCTTAGATGAGGATGATTCTAGGGGATTAGGATCAATAGGTTGTTGTTTTTCCAATTGGGAGATCATGATGATCTTCTCTAGTGTGGAATAGTTCACCTCAGAATGAGAGTCGGTGTCTTGCAATCAATGCCACGTGGTCAGGGGGTGGAATTATGCAAGTTGTGTAGAATAACTAGGTCCAGCACCACCCTGAGTGGTATTTTGGTTTGAAGGAGGACCTCTGGTATCAGTGTTGTTGTTCCATTACTATTGGTTGGGTCGAGGCCTATTGTTGTAGTTCCAACCTCTAGAATTGGTGTTTCATTATCCGGAGAAAATATTCCCTCTTTGGGAATTAGAGTTGTGAGGCATGGAAAGCCCCACCTTCAGCGGTCCCATATCTATCATTAATGATGACACCACTCGCTGGAGGGATTCAACCTTGGTGGATAGTTGGGTAGTTGTGTCACAGTGTGATGGTTGTTGTGGTGGGTTCCCAGGAAAAGTGGCAATAGCTCCCAGAGTCGAGGATGACAATCCTCTAGCCATGGATGACTGGAAGAAGGGTACTCCAGAGGGTTATGTCAGAGGTTGTGGCATTTTCTGTGGCTGGTTCTAGGGAACGTATTCAAGACCTGTTATTGTCTGGGCTTGTGATGGATAAACATACCGAGCTTATTGATCTATCAGTGGTGGGTCCATGGCCATCAATGGAGCACCCATTGCTAGATTGGGGTTGTATCCCCTAGCATAAGGAGTTCCACTAGGTATCATGTTGAAGGGTAGGCTCTATTGAATCCCATACGGAGCTTTGCTCATACCATAGGACAACTCCAAGGCTAAGTTGTAAAATTTTGCTAGAGTATCCTGGTCATTAGCAGTGGCTGTTCTCTAAAGGAGAGTGGAAACAATGGGGTCCATGGCATTAAAATATGTCTGGATAGTTACGTTAGTGGATGGGATGAAGGGGCCCATGCACCGCTTCAAGGCACGTTAGAACCGATGGTTGAATGTAGCGAGAGGCTCATTCAGATCCTTCCTAAGGGAGATAAACTGGTTGTGAGACCACACTAGGTTGATGTGTACATGGAAGGCCATTAGGAAGGTGTCTTCCATATCTTTTGAACTATTGATGGAGTTTGCAGGAAATTTTAGGTACTAGTTTAACTCATTCTTTCCTAAGGACAGAGGGAACATATTGGTTACAACATCTTGATTTCATTTTTGGTGTCAGTTCATGGCATCCTTATAGGCATGGAGGTGTTCCTCTATGTTTCATGGGTCTAGATGCTCATACTTGGGATAGATCTTCTCTAGATGCAGAGGGAGATTGTTGGTAGTGCTAGGGAACTACCCCAATGGGGACCCAAAAGTTACCAAAGTAAGTAGCCATTGGGGCTATTTGAATTTGGTTGGGTTGAACATTGGTCCCCAAGATTATCTAAGGGATTTGGGTATTCTAGTGTGTGGCGAATCCCCAAATAAAGTTGGTGGGTTGTTTGGTTTTCTCGGTCATACTCTTTCGGATGGGAGGTCTGAGTTCTACAAACTTTTCAAGATTCAAGGCTCATCGAAGGATTCTATCAAAACTTAAGGGTGAAGACAACCCTATTCTATAGAAATTCTGGTTCCTAAAAATATTACTTGGGGAACCCTCAGGCGCTCTAAAATTGAAATCTTCTGAGGTAGACGAGCTCATGCCCTCCTTCTAGCACCAGTTTTTGTTGATAGGACTTTGTGACCGGCTCTGCCAACACTAGATAAGTTGTCACTGAGTACCAGTGTACCAGCCAACTCTGCCTAAAGAGGTTTTTTAGAGAATGAATTCTCCTAGTCTCCAAGCACCTAGTAGTTAGGTCTCGACAGTGTGGGGGAGCTAAGTTGGGCAGGTGACTATTATGTGAGGGGATAGCTGGTTTTTACTCATCTTCTTGGGGATTTCAAAAGGGATGGGGTTTCTTGCAAGCACTTGGATCATCAAATAAACTTCAAAAGATCGACCAAGGTTAGATATTTACTTCTACCTATAGTTATGCAATAAATATTCAAACATCAAACAATGCTCCAATGTAAGAAACTACACTAAATACCAAATACATAAAGAACTAGTGATTCACATACATTCAGTAGCAAGGGGAGATAAGATCATTAACCTAAACTAGAACACAAGAGGACAGGACATAAGAAAACATACTGCATAAAAGGACATTTGTTAACTCCAAAGATCAGAACAACACATAACAGATAGCCACAAGATGTCCTTCCTTCTTCATTAACTCAAATGGTTATAGCATCACTGGCGTATATGATCCTGGCTCTAATGGAGCATTCTAAACTACTAAGAACAATTGAGCATTGAGCTCCTGAAACTACTGAAAGTAAAATTCTATGCTTCTGTTACTTGCTGGACTACAAAATCATCAATTTTTCTGACCCTTGTTATGGCATCAGACTTCTTATTTATACACAAGTTTTAACCTAAAACTAACCTAATCTAATTGTACACTCAATTAATATAATACATTATCTGACGGCCGCTACTACCTACACCACTTACAATCACCTTGAAATGTGCAAAGGTCTGACAAGATAGAAGAAGAATATAAGATCAGAGATCTAGAAGAATCGGCATAGAGAAGAGTGTCAGGGTATTTATATAAGAAATCTGATTGTCCTAGTATCTAAGGATACATGCCTCATAAATGAAAATTGTGGCTCATGTCTTCGATGCACATAAGGTAGTTAATGTAGGAGTGGTGCCTTAGATGAATCACTTATTAGAGCCATCTCTTCCACCTAACATGCCTTATTCTGATCACCTATGTGCTGACCCCCTTATTAACTATTCCATTGAGATCAGTCAGTTTCGGGTAACCTAGACGCATATCACTGTGAATGAATACAAAATTTCAGACTCAGAATTCCATAGTCCGGGAGCTTACTCTCAAATAATAATGAATTTACAAAATTATACCCCACTGGTGAAAATATCTAGATTTTAGAGAACTCTACTATTCCTTGTTTTGTTTAAAGGCCTCCAAAATCTAGCCATTCCATCTTCATCTACGTCCTTGACATAGTCCCATTGGACGCTAACGACCCAGAATTGTTTGTCAACATCTCTGGACCCTTCCCTAAATTTTTTAGCCACTTTTTTTGTTTCATGAGCCAAAAGCATCATCTTGGATAAGCATGACATCTTTCCTCCATCAAAATCTTTGGCAGACTAGTACTGGAACTCCATCAACTCATCGAATTTTCTTAGTGTTGGAGATTTGATTCTGAGCAGTTGATTGATTGTATGTTTGTCATTGATGAAAATATATAATACACAATAGTAATTCTGTATGTACTTATTAGAATGATGATATGAAGACTTGCGTGGATAGATACATGTTGTTGACATGTTTATTATGTTTTATTCATACACGTAGACCCAGATATGATATTTCAGTAAAGTTATGTAATTCTGTTAATGGAAGTTATAGTTCTGGAAGTGTAACTGTTTAGGGCCGACGTATATAACATGTTTCTTGATTTGTGCCTATCTTCAAGATATGCATGTGTATATTCATGTTTAGCTATGAGTTTATTATATTCATCTAAAGGTGCCAAACATGTTTCAATAAGATTGCAAAGTTAGAGTTAATTTGGTGAGCACGACTTAGTGAAGCATCGTGTCTATTCAGTTTAGACTTGTGCAGTTGTAATTATGCTTGCGTGCTTAGTAGAACTGACAAGGATGTGATGAAGAGTTTTCTTACAGGTCCCATCATCTCATACTTTGAGAGAGATACTTATAGCAAGCCAATTTTGATATGCTAAGTGTGAATGATACAAAAAGAGACAGAAGATGTAAAGAGCAGAATATAAGATGTGGTTCATTCATCAAGAGTCTATGTGAAGAAGAAGTGAAAGATTATAATACACTAGAACTGATCAAGATAGCAGGTCTACTCTATAGTTAATCATCAGATATAGTGCATATCTGTTATACAGAAGGTTGTAGCCTTCACCATCAAGCAATGAGCTTTTGGACAGTGAGTCCACCACCCCTAACAGGGTTATTTGTAAAAGACTCCTAACAGGGTCTGACCCTTAACTAGGTCTCTATACTTATTGCATTGTAAAGTAAAACTCCTAACAGGGTTGAAATATCTTCTAACATGGATTACCATAAACAAGTATAGTTCATTGTGGGTGCTAATTCCCGCTGGGGTTTTTACCATTTGGTTTCCCCGTAGTCAAATTGTGTACTGTGTACTATGTTATCTAATTAAGCATTTACTTTGTTGTATTTTGAAGTTAAAGAAGTAAAAGAATTAAAGTTACTGATAAATGATTCACCCCCCCCTTTCTCAGTTATCCTTTGGGACTATTCTAACAATTGGTATTAGAGCCAAGTGCCTTGGAGAAGAAGCCTAACAACTTAAGGTAGATCATATGTGTTACTTCAGAAAATAAATCCCTAAGTTCGATGGAGAAAATTATCTAGATTGGAAAAAAAAAATGATAACACATCTACAATGTGTTTGCTTTGAGATCTTTGAAATTTCTACACAAGAAGTTGTAATTCCATCTCCAAAATACCTTGCAAAGGATGATGCTACTAATAGACAAAATGAAACATTTACCAATAATGCAATTGCCAAAGAAGCCCTAATCAACGCCTTAGCCGACAGTGAATTTTCTGAGATCAAGAAAATTGACAGAGCATATACCATATGGAAGTATTTAGAAGATACGTTTGAAGGAGATATTCAAGCAAAGAATGAACGTAGGAAGACATGGAAAAATAAATACAATAGTCTTGAGATGTTACCTAAAGAGAACATTATTGCTTACAATCAGAGGATAAATGAAGCAGTCTCTGGAAACAGAAACAATGGTGGAGAAATATCAAAAGAAGATATAATGGACAAGCTGCCAACTACTTTGACATCAGACTATGAAAACAAGATAAGTATTCTAGAGGAAACCATGAAATTCTCACAAGACTTCAAGAGAGAGACTTTGATCAGCAAAATCTTTGCATTTGAGATATCAAGATTGAATACTGAACCTAAAAGTGAAACAACTTTCAAAGCCTCAGTCCATGGTAAGAAATCCTTACACATCTCCATTCACAATAAAAAAGAAGAAGTTGATGAATAATTTGAAGAAATCATTACTATGATTGCTAGAAGAGAAAAGAAAGGAAAAAAAAAATATGAAGGACAACTTCCATTCAAATGTTTTTCATGTAAAATGATTGGTCACTTTGCATCTAAGTGTCCAACAAGAGTCAAGAAGTTCAGATCTGATTACAAACCCAAATATAAGAAGGAATGTTATCATTCTGAAGAAGGTGTAACTGATGAAGATTCAGGAGAAGGTGAAATTGGATAAGTTTCCCTTAGAGACATGGAAAGGTTGCTTGAGGAAATGGACATTACAGATGAAAAGAAAGAACAAGAGCTAGCCCTAATTTCCAAAGTAGACATCAGAACTGATTGGATCATTAACAGTGGATGCTCTCATCATATGATAGGTGACAAAGAAAGATTTGTTCATTTAGAAAAATACAAAGGCATTATGGTTAGATTTGGAGATAACACTCCCAAACCTATCATAGGCAGAGGTTCTATCACTTTGGATGGAAAGAACAAGACTGGTGATGTTCTATATGTTGATGGATTACATCATAATTTACAAAGTGTTGGACAGCTACTTGACAAAGGTTATCATTTGGAGTTCAAAGACAACAAGTGCATCATTAATAAAAAGGATGGAGACATGATTGCATCAGGCTCCAAAACAAAAGGTAATGTTTTTCAGCTCAATTATGATGTAAGTTATTTTGTTGCAAAGGTGGATGATAGTTGGTTATGGCACAAGAGACTATGTCATATAAAGTTTGATAACATAGTAAAGATAAGAAATGTTAAGGCAGTCAGAGACCTTCCTAGTATTGCAAGACCTATTGCCACTATATGCAGGGAATGTGTTATGGGAAAGCATGTAAGGAGCTCCTTCAGAAGCAAGCAGAACTCGACTGAAAACAAATTGGACCTAGTGCATACAGATTTGTGTGGTCCTACCCAAACAATATCATACTATGGAGAAAGGTATTTCATTTTGTTTGTTGATGATTTTTATAGGATCATGTGGGTTGTGTTCTTAAGGGAGAAATCTGAAGCCTTTGAAAAGTTCAAAATATTCAAAGCTAAGGTTGAGAATGAATCTGGATTAAAACTAAAATGTCTGAGATCAGATAGAGGAGGAGAGTTCACCTCTGATTAGTTTTATGACTACTATGAATAAATGGAATTAAAAGATAGTTGAGTGCACCTAGAACCCCTCAGTAGAATGGGATTGAAGAAAGGATGAATAGGATCATACTTGATACAACACTCACTATGATGATTGAAGGAAAATTTGTGCACACCTACTGGAGAGATGCAGTGAACATAGCAGTCTATACTATCAACAGAACTCAATTGAGGTGAGGCACAAATAAGACACCTTATGAACTTTGGTTTGGTAATGTACCTATAGTAAAGTATTTCACAATTTTTGGCAGCAAGAGTTACATCAAGAGATCTGATGGTGTTGGTAAGTTTGATGCTAGAAGTGATGAAGGTATTTTCCTTGGTTACTCTACAAAAAGCAAATCATATAGATGTTTCAATTTGAGATTGAAAAAGATAATAGAAATTACTTATGTAAAAATTGATGAGAATTTTATGGTTCAAGAAAGATACTATGAATATGCACCTATGATTGAAGATGAACCCAAGCCTAACAACAAATATACTATTATTGAAGAAATGTTTGACTGCATTTATGTCTCATGCAATGACCCTAAATCAAGTAGAGAAGAATAATATATTACAGAAGAAGAAGACACACCTAAGGTTCCAAAATTCACATCTAGATACCACTCTAAAGATGATATCATTAGAGATCAGAGCAACAACGTTTTGACCATATCTAAAGAAAAAAGTCTAGCAATGGATGAAGAGGTATGTTTACTTTCACAGATTGAACCTTTAAGTGTTGAAGATGCTTGTAATGATTCTAATTAGAAGAATGCAATGAAAGAAGAATTAGATCAGATAATCAAAAATGATACATGGGATTTGGTTCCTAGACCTAGTGACAAAAATGGGATTGGAACAAAATGGGTATTCAGAAACAAGATGAATGAAGATGGTACAGTAGTAAGAAAAAAAGCAAGATTGGTATGTAAAGGATATGTGTAGAGAGAAGGAATAGATTACACTGATACATTTTCCCCTGTGAGAAGACTAGAAGCCATTAAGTTGTTTTTGGCATACGCAACATTCAAAGACTTTAAAGTTTATCAAATGGATGTAAAATTAGATTTTCTGAATGGTGACTTGAATGAAGAAGTCTACATAGAACAGCTATAAGGATTTAATCTTTCAGATAAACCAAAAATGGTATGCAGATTGAAGAAAGCACTCTATGGTCTTAAATAGGCCCCAAGAGCTTGGTATGAGAGACTTGATGGTTATCTTACCAAGATTGGATTCAAGAAAGGAGCAACAGATTATAACCTATTCATAAGAGAGACACCTGATGGATTATTATTAGTTGTCATATTTGTTGATGACATTATCTTTGGAGGTAATGACAAGCTTAGTACAACATTTAAAAAAGAAATGCAGAATGAATTTGAGATGAGTATGATTGGTCCTATAAAATATTTTTTGGGACTGAATGTAAAGAAAACAGATAAAGGTATATTAATTAATCAGTTAAAATATGTGAAGGAAATACTGAAGACCTTTTAGATGGATGACTGTAATCTAGTATGCACTTCCATGATAATAGGAAGCAAGCTTGCAAAAGATGATGATTCCACAGTAGTTGATAAGACATTGTACAAATCTATGATTGGTAAACTCATTTATCTAACTCAATCTAGACCTGACATATCTAATGCAGTAGGCATTGTTGGAAGATTTGTAGCT
>MU225776.1:4426772-4438361 GCA_018584345.1 Thuja plicata | reverse complement strand
TGATTCCACAGTAGTTGATAAGACATTGTACAAATCTATGATTGGTAAACTCATTTATCTAACTCAATCTAGACCTGACATATCTAATGCAGTAGGCATTGTTGGAAGATTTGTAGCTGAACCCAAGAAAAATAACCTAATGGTAGTCAAGAGGATATTCAGATATCTAAAGGGAACTATAGACTATGGTTTATGGTATCCAAAATCAGAGAATGTAAAACTTCATGTGTATACTGATGTAGATTGGGTAGGTTGTATTGATGACAGGAAGAGCACTTTAGGAGGAGCAATATTTCTTGGAGACAGGTTGGTTTCTTGGATAAGCAAGAAGCAGAATTGTATTTCTTAGTCAATAGAAGAAGTTGAATATGTTGCAGCAGCATTGAATTGTTCAACCATGGTTTGGATCAAGCAGATGGTTAAAGACTTTGGCATTCAGGTTGATTATCCTATTGTTATTCACTATGATAATACTAGCACTATCAACATGTCTAAGAACCCTGTGATGCACACAAAGACAAAACACATAGAGATCAAGTACCATTTTTTAAGAGAAAAAGTTGCAGACAAAGAAGATAAATTGGACTATGTGAGCACCAAAGAAAATTTGGCATATATTTTTACAAAGCCTTTATCAATGGATACTTTTGAGTATCTCAGGGAGAAATTGGGAGTAATTCCCTCTCCTAAGTTGGTTTAGAAGAAGCAGCAAGAAAATCAGTTATTAAGTGACTAATGAATGGTTGACTACTCTACTTCTGGAGTAGTACCTATGCCTAAAGATCTATGGCACCCTTTGCCATTGATGTCAAAGGGGGAGTATGTAGTAAGGGAGAGTATGTACTAAGGGGGAGCTTATACTCTGGGGTAGTATATACATGGAACAAAAACACAGTCAGAGGAACTGTAACAGTTTAGAGAAATATTTTGATGAGGATATTGAGAATATTGTAAAAGAAAGAAGACACCATGAATAGAAGATGTTTTTGAAATCATATGTTGCCATCAATGTCAAAGGGGGAGATTGTTGGAGATTTGATTCTAAGTAGTTGATTGATTGTATGTCTGTCATTGATGACAACATATAATACACAGTAGTAATTCTATATGTACTTATCAGAATGATGATATGAATAATTGTGTGGATAGATACATTTTTTTGACATGTTTATTATGTTATGTTCATACACGTAGACCTAGATATGATGTTTCAATAAAGTTATGTAATTCTGTTATTGGCAATTACAGTTCTGAAAGTGTAGCTGTTTAGGGCCGACGTATATAACATGTTTCTTGAGTTGCACCTATCTTTAGGATATGCATGTGTATATTCATGTTTAGTTATGAGTTGATGATATTCATCTAAAGGAACCAAATGTGTTTCAAGAAGATTGCAAAGTTAGAGTTAATTTTGAGGCCAACTTAGTGAAGTGTCATGTCTATTCAGTTTAGACTTGCTCAGTTGTAATTATGCTTGCGTGCTTAGTAGAGCTGACAAGGATGTGATAAAGAGTTTTCTTACAGGTCCCATGATCTCATACTTTGAGATAGATACTTATATCAAGTCAATTGTGATACACTAAGTGTGAATGATACGAAAAGAGACAGAAGATAAGATGTGATTCATTCTTCAAGAGTCTATGTGAAGAAGAAGTGAAAGATTATAATACACTGGAACTGATCAAGACAGTAGTTCTACTCTATAGTTCATCATCAGATATAGTGCATATCTATTATATAGAAGGTTGTAGCCTTCACCATCAAGAAGTGAGCTTTTCCATAGTGAGTCCACCACCCCTAACAGGGTTATTTGTAAAAGACTTCTAACAGGGTCTGACCCTTAACTAGGTCTCTATACTTATTGCATTGTAAATTACAAATCCTAAAAGGGTTGAAATATCTTCTAACAGGGATTACCATAAACAAGTATAGTTCATTGTGGATGCTAATTCCCACTGGGTTTTTTACTATTTGGTTTCCCCGTAATCAAATTGTGTGTTGTGTACTATGTTATCTGATTAAGCATTTACTTTGTTGTATTTTGAATTTAAAGAAGTAAAAGAATTAAAGTTACTGATAATTGATTCACCCCCCCTCTCAGTTATCCTTTGGGACTATTCTAATGCTTAGTACAAAATATTCAGTGGCACAAGTCCCGGTAGTGAAGGGATCAAATTGTGAAACCCTTGCTACAAATGTTGTGTATAAATCTAAAGAATTTTGGACTCCCGAGATTCTTTTCTTTAGGGAAGCTACCAGTTGTTGTGCTAGCTAAATGTGGGCCTCTAATTTAGCAGAACACTTCAACATAGTCATTTCTCTTCAGCTGCATACAGGAATGAATATTGATTCATTCACCCTGCATGTCTGAAAGAATCGACCTGTTGCCTTCTAGAAGGTAGGAGTATGAGTTTTATCTTAGGTCATTGCCAGCTCAGTGACTACACACTAACCTGAATGAAGGATTTAAAACTATATGATGAAAGTAAAATGCTGATTAATATAAATGATTATGCAATTTGTTGTTCATCCAAGCTACTTAAGATTCAGTTTTAGAAGCACTAAATGAAATGTGAGATATTCATTTTAATAACACCAAATCAAAGTGTGCTCTAAATTAGATTGATTTGCTTGAATTGAAAGTAAACAACAATATTAAATAAATGCTATAAATGCAAGAAAGCTAAGAACAAAATTGCAGCATAATAACATTAAGAAAAAATTAGGATCTTTTGTGAGGGAAAAGAGTTTCTCTTTTATAGAAATCTCTCTCGAATCAACGGTCGAGATCGAACAAAAAGAGTGGCTCAGATTCGATTGAAGAAGAACAATCCATGTTCAAGTGATTTGATTGGTCGAGAGAGTCAGTTAACTGAACTGACTGATCAGTTATTTTAGAAACTTCCAAAATCAATTCACAATTAACTAAAATGTTTCTAAAATGATAAATAGTAGAGAATCAGTTAACTGAGTGGAACTGGATTGTTTCCATTTTGATAAATCATTTAACTAGATTTGATAATGTCATATGCATTTTTAATAAATTAATTCATTTTGAATGCATATTTATGATTTTATAATTAATTTAATTCCTTTTTGATTTAATTGACAATTTTGTAATTTTTATTTAATTAATATGTCATAATATCAATTAAATAATTAACATAATTTTTATTTGCCAATGTAATGTGATTTTAGGAATTAATTAATTAATTAAGTACAATGATCGATAGGACCTAGGGTTTAGGTCAAATCAGTTTGAATTCGATAATTGCCTATTTGATTTAGGACTTAGGTTTAATCAAGGTTAGGGTTTCTTGATTTAATGCTGAGATTGGGGGTCTAGGGTTTAGGTGACCATTTTTAGGTGATTACATTTGCCCCTCTTTGAATTGATGTGCGATCAGTGCATTAATTCAAAGAATTGTTAGCAAGAAGACCTAGAATAGTTTGATTTGAAGCATGAAACCATTCTTTTGAAGAAGAAGAAGACCGACTTCGAGCTTGATTGGACGAAGATCGATCAAAAGATATAAAACATAATGCTCAGTTTGATTTGAAGCGATGAAACTGATTACCGTTAAGAGATTTGGTTTGCAAGCAAATTGACTTGATTTGAAGCGATGAAGACAATTTGATTAATGTATCTGGTTTCAATAATGATTTCCCTGTATAAGACTGATCTTGTCTAGTTTCGAGTATATTCACCATTGTATAAGACCATTGATTAGGTTGTCTTTGTTTTAAGATGATCTCAACTTGATTTGATGTGATGAAGCTGAGATGCCCCAAGCTATGGGGTTTTGATTGAGGATGTAATCACTGGAATGTTGATGTCCTGATCTTGCCCCCTCGGAAGAGAAATTGAAATATGGCTAGGTGCCCCAGTGACGAGAAGCAATTTGATTGATTAGATAATTAAGGAAGAAACTAATCTGATTAGAAAGAGGTCCCACGTAGTTAGGACAAAATCTATACTTGATGAGAGGTCCTATTGACCGAGATTGACCAATAAGATACATGGATTGATGAGAAGAAAAGAATGAGAGATTTCTATTGGTTGTGTAAGTGGTCAAATTCAAATTTCAATTTCGATCCTAAAAATAGAATCAGGATAATTGATTGAGAAAGGGGTGTCATGACCACTTGACGATGAGAAGATTGATCGATTAGAATCTCAGATCCTTCACATTGGAGAGAGATAAATTTATTATGCTGATTTCATCACTATGCAGATGCAAGGCTAACATGAATGAAATGGATGCAACCTAAGGTGTAGTCACTGTGCTTTAGCTTTGAAAATTTTCATCATTGACCATTTTTGGAACATCGGAGTCGATACAATCCTTACTGGTGCCACTGTGACCATAAGAATATGAATATGACTTTCATCGGATAAGATATGGGAAACTAACATAAGCATCGAGGCACAAAAGATGAGATGAGATGAATATTGTTTCCAATTTTTATAGTGCAAGAGCACACCAGTATCGAGGCATTCAAAGCCAAGATAACCATGAGTGCGTGATTGTGTAAACAAATAGATAAATAACAAACAAGGAGATAGTACCAACCTCACCTTGGCATACAAATAAAGAGGATCAAGGGATGTGAGGCTTTTCGGCCTTAATGCAGGAGCTCTTACCACATACACCCTGATTATTTAACATTCCTGGATCATCGGGACCACACCAAAAAGTAGTAGACAAAGGAAAGATTAATGAAATCAATGAAAACAGACAACATACAAAATAGAAGTTCAGCATACTTCAGCTATGTTTCAATGTTTTTAGATGTGTATAGGTATAGGGTGTTGAGAAACACTATTGTGCTTGTGAGTGCTTTGTGTTTGATTACTATCAATCTGTTGTTTATGTTTATGATATCCAATGTGTGTTAAGAAACACAGATGTGTCCAAAGATAGTGTTAAGAAACACTATTGATTGTGGTGTTGAGAAACACCTGTTTGTGTCAGTAGCGAGTTGTCCTTCAGAAATGACAAGATTACTGACTCTGGTGTAAACCAAAGATGTGATCAAATTGGGGACCCATGCCCCAAGTAGAAATTGATGATAAATGACTTGACTCATACTACGAGGACAAGGCCAATTCAATTGCCCCTAGGTTATGACTCTGGATCGGTTTCAAGCCAGGAGGGTTCTTAGAAGAACCAAAGTGTCACGAAAGTGACTGAAAGCTATGTACAAACTGAAGAAAATGATTGATGCCAAGATTGAGCATTGATAGATGGAGCGCTACTTACAAGAGGTGCCTGTTTACCAGGTTTTCACCTTCTTGGCATAGATTCTATTTTTGCTACCATGGCGCCTGTTTACCAGGTTGTCACGAAGGCACTTTTTCTTCTTTTTCAATTTTTTTTGTATTTTTTGTATTTTTTGATTTTTTTTGATTGATACATCAAGGTGCCTATTGCTAGGTTTTCACCAAGATGATCATTTTTTAGGACTTTTTCCAATTTTAAGGTTTTTTTTAGGACATTACTATGTACATGGTGCTGATCACCGAGAATGCCTTAGGTGTAGAACTTCTTTAGATGGAGAGTGTTGATGGGATCTCGAAGTGGTTCTCCTTCAAGTGTGGAGAGTTGATAGGCTCTAGAGCTGAATGTTGTAGTAATGATATAGGGACCCAGCCAGTTGGGTTCAAACTTCCCCTTTTGTTCTCGATGTGACTGATTGCGAGGATTTTCTCTCAACACAAGGTCTCCCACCTGAAGTTCTCTAGGTCTGACTTTCTTGTTGTATCCTCTTGAAATTCTTTTCTGATAAAATATGAGGTGATCAAAGTCCACTTTTCGACGTTCATCTAGTAGCTCTAGTTCTTGGAGTCTCAAAACTCGGTACTCTTCATCTGGTACAAGTCTACACAAAGAAACTCTAAGAGATGGGATTTCTAGCTCTAGGGGTAGGACTACTTCTGCCCCATATACCAATGCAAATGGGGTTGCCCCTGTAGGTGTTTTGATGCTCATTCTATAAGCCCATAATGTGGGATTGATCTGCAGGTGCCAATCCCTTCCAGACTTGTTAACTATACGATGTAAGATTTTCAACAGATTTTTATTTGAGGCCTCAGCTTGTCCATTGCCTTGTGGGTAATAGATTGAAGAACACTGTTGTGTTATTTTGAATTTGTCACACAACTCATCCATAATGTTGTTCTTAAATTGACCTCCATTGTCAGTGATGATGGAGGAAGGTATTCCATAGCGACAAATGATGTGGTTCAGAATGAACAGCGAGACCTGTTGTCCTGTCGCTTTAAGGAGTGGGACCGCCTCAACCCACTTGGTAAAATACTCAGTAGCTGTGATAATGAACTTGTGTCCATTAGAAGATGAGGGGTAAATATGCCCAATGAGATCAAATTCCCATTGTTGAAAGGGCCAGTGTGTTACAAAAGGAATGAGTTCCCTTGCTAGAGCGTGTATAAGATTGCCATGCAGTTGACATTTCTTACAAGTCTTTGTGAACCTGATAGCTTCTTTCTCCATGTCTGGCCAGTAATACCCTTCTCTAAGCAGTTTTTGGGCCAGAGTCAGACTGTTAGAATGAGAACCACAAATTCCTTTGTGGACTTCAGACAACGCATGTTTAGACTCTTCTTTTTCTAGACACCTAAGAAAAGTACCATCTAATCCTTGCCTATACAAATCGTTGGCCACAATAACATACTGTGAGGCATTGTGGATGAGGTGTCATTTTTCATTTTTGGTTAGTCCATCAGGGATGATCTGATGGCGTAGGTAAGAGTAAACATGGTGATAGCAGGAGGATTCCTGCTTAATGACTAAATAGACCATTTGGGAGTTAGGGGAGTTGTAGGAAGGGAAATGGTTTCTTCCACCAGGAACTCATAACAAAAGTCATCCTCTTGTTGTTGTGAGGATGCTAATGTATCCATGGCATCTGCTGCTCTATTCTGTACCCTTGGGAGTTGTTGAAATGTAATGTAAGTGAAATATTTCTTAAAGTCATCAACCATTCATTTATAAGGCATGAGTTTTTCATCCTTAGTTTGGTATACATCATTTATTTGGTTGATTACAAGCTGAGAGTCACCATGGACATGTAACTCAAAAACATTCCATTCAAGAGCCAATTTGATTCCATTTACCAGTGCTTCATATTCTACTATGTTGTTTGTACAAGGAAACAAGAGCTTGTACGCCATAGGAATGGAATAATTTTGAGGAGTCAAAAACAAGATCCCTGCACTTGAACCTTGTTGTGTGAATGATCCATCAAAGAACATTTTCTAGGACCTGTGAGTGATGTGCAAAATAGATCCATCTAGGAACTCAGCATTGATTGGTTCTTCGTCATGTAGTGGAGCATCAGCTAGTTGATCTGCGATTGCTTTCCCTTTGATCACTTTACACTCAATATATTCTATGTCAAATTCACTAAGAAGCATAACCCACTTAGGCAATCTTCTAGTGAGGGTAGATTTGCTCAGGAGATACTTCAAAGGGTCAATTTTAGCCACCAGTTTGACTGAGTGAGCCAACATGTAGTGATGCAATTTCTGAGATGCAAAGACTACTGCCTAGCATGATTTCTCAATCATAGAGTAATTCATCTCATAGGACACCAATGTTCTACTGATATAGTATATAGCACGTTCTTTCTTATCTTCATCTTCTTGTGCTAGCAATGCCCCTAGTGACATTGAGGTAGCTGAAATGTACAAAATCAATGGTTTTCCTTATTGAGGTGGCATGAGTACTGGTGGGTTTGCCAGGTACATTTTGATTTGAGTGAAACTCTTGTCACATTCTTCACTCCATTGATAAGTAATGCCCTTGCGTAGAGTCTTGGTAAATGGTTGTGCTCTATCAGCCAACTGAGAGATGAACCTTCTAATAGACTGGATTCTCCCTTGGAGTGTTCTCATTTGACTTATGTTCTTAGGAGGTGACATTTCCAGTATCGCTCGCACCTTTTCAAGATCAACTTCAATGCCTTTACCTGAGATAATGTAACCCAACAGCTTGCCAGAGGTAACACCAAAGGCACATTTCTTAGGATTCAACCGTAAGTTAAACTTTTTCATTCTATCCATGATTGGGCCTAAGTCTTGTAGGTGTAGAGATTGTTTCTTTGATTTAGCCAGTGTATCATCCACATAGTCTTCCATGGTTTTGTGCATCATATCGTGGAAGATAGTTGTTACTGCTCTCTAATAGGTAGCTCCTGCATTTTTCAAACTGAAAGGCATGACATTCCAGAAGAATTTTCCCCAAGCACATGTGAAGGCAGTCTTTTCTTAATCTTCTAAAGCAATCTTGATTTGGTTGTACCCCAAGAAACCGTCCATGAGAGAATACATTTCATACCTAGTAGTCATATCCACAATCATGTCAATGTTAGGCAAAGGAAAGTCATCCTTTGGACATGCTTTGTTGAGATCCCTAAAATCAGTGCAAACTCTGATAGATTTGTCTGGCTTTGACACTAGTACAATGTTGGATATCCATTCTGCATAGTCAATAGCTCGGATGAATCCAGCTTTGAGTAACTTTTCCAGTTTAGCCTTGATAAGTAATGCAACATGAGGGTGCATTTTTCTGAGTTTTTGTTTCACTGGTTTTACTCCAGGAGATATTGAGAGATGATGCATGATAAGGTCTGGATCTAAACCAGGCATATCTGAGTATGTCCATGCAAATTTTATCTTTTTCTCTTTAAATAATTCTGTGAATTCCTTGAGCTCTTCTGCAGATAGAGATTTAGCTACATGAAAGATGTGTGGATGTTCCTCTGTACCAATATTCACTGGTTGAGTTGGCTCTATAAGTACTGATGATCATTCCTATAAATGACTAGGTAAGACATCAAGAATCCCATCCTCAGGTGCCTCAGAGAGGTTTTCACCTTTGGATGCGTCTTTTCTTTTTACTATTTTGGGTTCTAAAACTGCCATAATGTGGTTTTCGCCTTCAGACCCTTTTCTTTTTCTCATTTTTATATTATAACTGAGATACTTGATGTCTACTTCAGTCATGCTCACACTGGGTTCACTGGTGGAAGAAGTGACAGGTTCAGTGGCATTAAGATAGTAGGCTAAAGCATAGTCATTGGAAAATGTAGGCATTTCAGCAAGTTGTCCTTGTAAGGACCAATCAATGAGTTCATGATGCATTAGTGGCAAAGGTTCACTAGGTTCGAGAGCATTCATGGTATGTTCATTGTAGACATGGACAGTTAAGAAGAGTCCTAGACCTGAGCCTTGTATAGATGTGGTTGAATCAGAAAGAGCCCTAACGGCATCATTGAAGCCTATGTCAGAAATAGGAGGTCCTAACTCATCTGATCTAGCCTCTAAGCCTTCACCTACTTCATGCGTGGTCTCCATATTTATGTCTAAAGTTCCCTCTGAAAGACTATCAAACTCGTATTCATGGGAGTCTGTTTGATCATTTGGTTTCATATCTAGGAAATGAGTGAAATCTACTTTTTGCCCCTAGTTTGGATGAGTTCTACCTAAAAACTCTGCTATGGTTAGACTCTGTTCTTCTGTATCTAAAGCTTGTTCAGATTCAGTAGTTTCTAACTCATCAGAACTCATTGATGATTCCTCTAGCACACGCTCTTCAGTAGCGTTGACCTATGATGTATCTTCAACAAATAGAAGAGCCAAAATATTTGGAGGAATGGGATAGGGATATACATCCTCTGTATTGGAATCATCTGAATCATCCCAGTTGTGAGTGGGTATGTCAATGCTTTCTGTTGTTGTATTCTGTTCTTCCAGAACCTAATGTCCCTTTCCTTTATCTAAGTGATTCTTTGCTCATTGTTCTTTCTTGGATAAGAACCCTAGACCAGTTGTGTCTTTAGGTCATCTGTAGTCAGCAGAGATAGGTTCTTTAAGACCATTTTGGTTAGGTCCAATGGGTCCTTTACCCGAATACCCCATTTTACAAGCCACTTTATACCCCACACCAAATTTTTATGGGGGTATTACATGTTGTTTGTCTTCATTATCTTTAGGTTCTTTATATAACCAGGCCAGAATGACTCTTTCCTCCCATTCATCTTCTAATGGTGTGTTGGCTTTAACAAAGGTCTCATCATAGATTTATTGGGATGTGGTTGGTTTCATCTCTTCTGACAGTTTTCCATAAGACCTAGGTGATCTAGGAAGAGATGTGATTGATAGTATAGGTTCCACTCTGTATCCACCCATACTTGTGTCTTTTATCTTGAGATTCTTTTCCATTTCTTTCAGTAAGTTTGTAGCTGATTCAGATTCGGATGCATCACTGTTGTGTGGGACAAGGGTATCTGCTACTTGTCTTAGTGCATTACAGGCATAACTAGTGTCTGCAGGAACAATGACTTCTACACCATTGAATGGGAATTTGATGCATTGATGGAACGTTGATGGTATTGCCTGCATCTCATGGATCTATGGTCTTCCCAAGAGAATGGTGTAGGCCAGTGGGAGATCTAGAACTTGGAAGGTAACATCCCTCTCAACAGGACCTATGCGGATTGGTAAAGTTATCAGACCCCTAGAAGATCTTTCTTGTTCATCATACGCCTTGATAGTCATTTTCTTTTTAGGATCAATGACGTTCTCTGAAAGGCCTAGTTTCTCAATTAACCTGTAAGTGCAAATATTCAACCCTGCACCTCCATCTATCAAGATGCATCTGACATGGTGTTTATGGATCAAGACTTCAACATGCAAGGGGAGATTGTCCGAATGACTTAAAGAGTTGTCATCTTCTTCTGAGAATGATAGGTAATGTGGCAAGGTCAAGTGACCCACCATGGATTGAAACCGAACTAGATCCAAGTCCTTAGGGACATTGGTAGTTGATAGCGCTTTATCAAGGACCTCTTTGTGAGATGGAGAGAATTTGAGAAATTCAAAGATTGAAATCTGGGCAGAGGTTCTCTGCAATTGCTCAACGATGCTATAGTTCACAGCATTGGACGAAGTCAATTTTTTGGACTGTGAGACTTTAGAAGTACCCACAGCGGTTTTTTTGCTAATAGGTACCTAGGATTTGGATACCGATGGTTTATTGGAAGTCGATGAAGGGTTCAAAGATCTAGAACCTCCCAGGGTGACTTTTCCTTGTGCTTGAGTCACTGCGTTGGCCGAATGAGACTCTTTCTCTTTTTGCTTGACGATGAGGACATTGCAATATTCAAAATGAGATGGCTCAAGCATGTTGATGACATTATAGTCATCATTAGAATAAGTTTGATTGACTTGAGCACCTTTCTTAGAAGTTTCTCCTTTGTGATGGTCCAAGAAAGGATCTTTGAATGCATTATGATCAGCATTCTTGTTATGATTATCAACCGCAATTATTTTGTTATCAATGAGATCTTGGATCTCATGTTTGAGCCTCATGCAATTTTTTGTCGTGTGTCCTTTGTTTCTATGGAATTGGCAGAAATCATTGTCTCTCCACCATTTAGGTTTGATCTCTGGATCATATGGTTTGGAGTTATCTGGCAATGTGAGCAGCTTGTTTGCCAGTAGAGTTTTAAGTGCAGATTCATATGACTCACCTAAAGAGTCAAAGTCTCGTTTACGTTTAATCC
>MU225776.1:4413846-4425926 GCA_018584345.1 Thuja plicata | reverse complement strand
GAGGTGGAAGTTGAGCACCTTGCTCTGCTAGATCTAGGAAATATTGTTCCTTATCTCAGTTTATGATTGTTTTCATGAGTTTTACAAACCTCTTATCCTAGAGACATTCATCAATCTCTTCCTCACCGGGGTCTGATGGACTTGAGGAATGTTGACTATTGCGAGGGTTGGTACCATTAGAGAGATCTCTCCATCGAGACCTACCTCTAACTTGTCTTTCTTCTGACATCTTGGGACTAGGTAACTTGTCCTTAGGGGATTGTGATCTAGGAGGAATTCGAGAATCTCCCTCAAAGAGAGTGTTCTTTCCAAACAAGGAGTTGTCTTCGAATGGGAATCCCTGATTGTCTTCTTCATGAAATTCTCTAAAATGACTTCTAGTTTGCACAGGCATAAGATAAGTTGATTCGTCTGACTGACATCGTGGTGAAAGCTAAAGTGTTGTCTAAGTCCAAGACCAAAGACACCAATAGATAAACGTCCAACTGAGGATGGAGATAATGAAGACTCTGATCTTGAGTCAAGGTTAACGAACCTGCTCTCACAACCCAGAATAAGGACAACATAGACAAAGATGATAAGTTTCAACAAAGGACTCAGTCAATTGGACAAGCATAACGACTTCAGATTTCAAGACAGTGATAGGTTGGACTAACAACAGATTGTAGTTGCAATGTGAACTAACAAAAGCGTTATGACAGTGCAAATTTTAGAATAGACTAAACGTAGATGGAAGACAAAGTTTTGACAAGTTTTTGAAACCAATTTGATAGAATTTTGACAGAGTTCTGACAGGATTGTTGAAGTTTCAAATGAGACAAGATCGACAAGTATCCAAAGTGTATAGTTTTCCAAATTTTTTGATTGTTGTTGTTTCTGTTGTTTCAATGAACACTCACGCAAGACACATCATGCAGATTTTTTGTTGTAAGAATAAAATAACAGACACACCACAATCCTAGGATAGCCAGGGCAATATTTGTTGAGTTCCCACTTGAACCAAAGTTCAGCCACGTCTACTCATAGAGGACAACTTAGAATCTTGGAGGCACGGACTCCTCCTTACATGTGCACTCACTTCTTAGGCACACCAAGCTTTGAATCCCAAGGGACCATTGTCTCTACTAAGAGCCGTGAAAATGTGGAACGTCTTAGTCGGTCTCTGACCTTCCGCGCCAATAGATAGATGGATTTTGGATACTAGAACAAGGTTTGTAGTAAGGACATCCATTCAGGTGGTTATACTTGCGGTAGATTAGCTCCGTTATGGAGGACTCCCAGCCTACAGAAGTTACATTCTATAGGTTTTAACGCACCACAAGGGTACTGAGGGAGATCTTCTTCCCGGTATAACACATTCAACACCTATTCACTATGACATTACTCACAATGACATTTTTTATATACCGGTTCGGAAGGGCTTGGCTTTAGCCTGTTACCAGTTGGGCAATCCACTCTCACCAGCTCTGTTAAAGCATTCGAGAGGTAGCCACGCTAAAGGATTTGTATGGATTTCTCTTACACCCAAGATCCACGAAGGTGAGGGGAGAGGATACGTCCATGCAATTCCTAGGATTTACAAAACTAACAAACACTTCAAGAAGAATGAGAAAATGACAATAATGCTTCTGGATTTCTGATCATCCCAACAGGGCGAGAGCATAGTTTCTTGACATCATTATCATTCCTAAAATAGCAAATAAATGTTCATTTTAATGAGTCCTGCATGTGGGTTCCTATTTTAAGAAATTGAAAACAAGATACAAGCACATAGTTTTGTGCTCTATTGATCAAAGGCAACCTGTAAAACCAATTCATGAGTAGTTTAAGTTTTGGTATTCTTGAGTAACGTTCTGCAAACCACTGTTAGGCTGTGTGAAAAAGATAAGATCACAAACAACCAAGCCAAAGATTAGTCCACAATATCAAAATCATCAAATCAGAAAACAGAGTGCATATTCAGATAGTACATAGAAAATCATGCAATTTCAAAAAAAAATTCACTGAAAAAGGTGATCGTATGAGTCCGTACAAGGCTCTAGAAGCTGCCAAAATGAGGATTAGACAGCAACAGTCACCAAAAATAGAGATTTCTGATCAATCCAGAGAGAAAAATTGAAAAATGACTTCACCATAGTGATCCTTGTGAAATTCTACCCCCAATCAAAAAATAATGCTCTGAAAAAGGACTCCAGATGAGCAAGTTATAGTCATTTGAAAATAGACTGCAATGTTTAAAATGCATATGGTGATTGCAAAAATTTTCAAATATCTGATAACATCATCATTCTCCTAATTTTAATTTGACGGTCTGCAGACCATCACAGAAAGTGAAAAACACTGCTTTAAAACGGCTAAAAGGCCTTCAATTTTAACTTCCCTCCAAAAGGTAAGGGTGGTGGCGCTGGTGGTTTGGTGGTAGGGGGAGGCGGAGAAGATGGAAAATGGAGGTGGAGTGGCATGTTTAAGCCTCAGAGGCTGGCGACAGAGCTGAGAGGAGGGTTTGGCGGAGCAGAGGGAGTGGGAAAGTGCAGGCGTGGGCCGGGAAGCAGGGAGGAAGGGAGGAAACTGCGCGTGGGTTTGGAAGGAGTGGCAGAGAGGAAGTGGTGCGGGGTGTGAAGTGGTGGGGGAAAGAAGAGGCGAGCGGGAGGCGGAAAGGTGGAGGCATCTGGAGGAAGCTTGGGCTATGGACAGGTAGCGGCAGGATGGTGTGGGAGACCAGGGCGGGCGGGGAGGAAGGGAGGGATAAGGGGAAGTGGGGAGGAGGTGAAGTGGTGGCGGGTTGGGTTTGGCATTAGCGGAAGGGAGGTGGATGGTAGGTGGGCGGTGGGGATATGTGGTTTTAATCCCACATTCCCCCTGTAGCGGGTTTCAATACCATTTAAATAATAACGCCAAAAACTAACATGTAAAGCAAAGGCTTGGAACCCCGGTTTGTTGGCGTGGAGGGTTAAGCTAAATTGAACAAGTTTAAAGTTGTTAAACAAATGCTAACAACATTAGTCAAATCACTTAGTTAATGGCAGAGTTTAACAAAATTTTTTTTTTTTAAAATTTAAAACCAACTATGCAGCCTGTCTCGATCCGAGTGCCAAATAGAATTTGTCTTGATTCACGTGCAAAAGGCCGTACGGCCTCTTTGCAAATTTTTTTTGCAAAAGATTCAAATTTGCCCAGACATAGGCATGTTTATTGTTGTTTTTAACCGAAATGACATTTCAGACGCAACCGTGGAGTCAGATTTGACTCAAAGTGAACAGATAACAAAATTTAAAATAGAATTCAATAATGAGGCCTGAAATTGATTTTCAGCCCCACGGTGGGCGCCAAAAATGTGCTAGCTAAATGTGGGCTTGTAATTTAGCAGAACACTTCAACATAGTCATTGCTCTTCAGCTGCATATAGGAATGAATATTGATTCATTCACCCTGCATGTCTGAAAGAATCGACCTGTTGACTTCTAGAAGGTAGGAGTATGAGTTTGCTCTCAGGTCATTGCAAGCTCAGTGACTACACACTAACCTAAATGAAGGAATTAAAACTATATGATGAAAGTAAAATGTTGATTAATATAAATGATTGTGCAATTTTTTGTTCATCCAAGCTACTTAAGATTCAGTTTTAGAAGCACTAAATGAAATGTGAGATATTCATTTTAATAACACAAAATCAAATTGTGCTCTAAATTAGATTGATTTTCTTGAATTGAAAGTAAACAAAAATATTAAATAAATGCTATAAATGCAAGAAAGCTAAGAACGAAAATGCAGCATAATAACATTAAGAAAAAATTAGGATCTTTTGTGAGGGAAAAGAGTTTCTCTTTTATAGAAATCTCTCTCGAATCGACAGTCGAGATTGAACAAAAAGAGTGGCTTAGATTCGATTGAAGAAGCACAATCCATGTGCAAGTGATTTGATTGGTCGAGAGAGTCAGTTGACTGAACTGAATGATCAGTTATTTTAGAAACTTCCAAAATCAGTTCACAGTTAACTGAAATGTTTCTAAAATGATAAATAGTAGAGAATTAGTTAACTGAGTGGAACTGGATTGTTTCCATTTTGATAAATAAGTTAACTGGATTTGATGATGTCATATGCATTTTTAATAAATTAATTCATTTTGAATGCACATTTATGATTTTATAATTAATTTAATTTCTTTTTGATTTAATTGACAATTTTGTAATTTTTATTTAATTAATATGTCATAATATCAATTAAATAATTAACATAATGTTTATTTGCCAATGTAATGTGATTTTAGGAATTAATTAATTAATTAAGTATGATGATCGATAGGACCTAGGGTTTAGGTCAAATCAGTTTGAATTCAATAATTGCCTGTTTGATTTAGGACTTAGGTTTAATCAAGGTTAGGGTTTCTTGATTAAATGCTAAGATTGGGGGTCTAGGGTTTAGGTGACCATTTTTAGGTGATTACAGTTGCTTTCTCACCTCAATTTTAAGGCCAAATTTGGAGTGCTAGGCCCGGAGGAACCCAAAGGTTTTTCTCCCAAAATTCTTGTCTTTTTAATGGCTTCCTCCCCAAAGTTCATTATCTCTTCTAGTTCATACCTCCAATCCTCATATTTTTCTATATCTTTCTGCCATAGGGAGACGACATCATTCACTTGGCCCATGAGGATGTTGGCCCGATAAAGGTCCGGGAGTATCACTGTCAAAAAATACCTTACAAATTTTATTTTCTCAGTGACACACCCATTCACAACTTGTGCCTTCTTTTTCATGGCCCTTAGAGCATCCACATTACCCTTTGGGAGTGGTGTTCAAGAGGTGGAGGCTTCCAGATGAATCTTGGCCAGTGGCTGTGTCAATTATGCAGGTAGCCCAAGGATATTTTCATTCTTTTCTCTTTCCTCCTTTAACTTCTATGCCTATTTGTCATACTAGGCCTCAACTACTCGGGTAGCTTCTTTCAATAGGTCCAATTCACCCTGTTTATCTCTCCTCCCCAAAGGAACTTTTGTAACTGTATAATCTTTGGCCCTTACGGCTACCATGTCTACATCTGGGGGAGGCATCACAACTACTGGGACTGTACTTCCTCTTAGACTGGTTCAGAGGGTGTGGATGGTCTAGGCCTTCTTAGGCTTCTTAGCCTCTTAGTTTTGGGCCATCATTTTGACCAAGGAGAGGGGAGCACTTGCTACTTCTAGGGCCTTTCTTTTCTAGGATTCCACTAACCATTATGGTGGCTGGGGTGATCTTGCTGCTAAGGCCTGGGTATTGGGGTCTTCCTCGAGGTCTTGTGGTATTTCCCTGGTATCCATAGTCACATCAGACTCTTTTTCTTTCTCCCTGGGATTTCTCACATCTTCCACCTTGGTGGCATCTACTTTTGTATCTCTGGGATTTCCCACTTCTCCAGCATTTGTGGTCTCATTATCCACATTTCTAGAGTTATCCCCCTCATCTTGTTGTTGTTGTTCTTCTTCGATGCCATCTGCCAGGACATTCTCTTCCAAGGGCACATATTTTGGAGAGGTTGGAGGTGTCTAGCCTAGATCTAACTATTGGGCTGCAAAGACCACCTCACCGAATGTCACACTCTGGGGCCTTTGATCACCCAGAGTAACTAGAGGCATTTGGAGTGTGACAACTGGTGGTACAGTTTCTTCTGAAGGTGTAGTTTCCCTAGCCATTTTTGACTTCTCATATTGTGTTTTCCTTAGTTCTATCTCGGTCCCCTAGACCAGTGTTTCTTCCACATTTTGTGGATTTTCTTATGTTTCTTCTTGCTCCTCTTGTTCCTGTTCCCAGAACTCTTTTTTTGGGGTCACTTCTTCTTGCACATCTATCTCCTCCACCACCCTCAGCAAATCAGCCTGTAAGTTCACCAGATCTTCCATTTGGAAGAGGTCATAAAAATCATCGTGGGGAGGGGAGACCACCAGGGGATCCTCTAGTTCAAGAGAAGAAGGGATGAGTTCCACCTAGGGAATGTTTCTAATCTTGGGACCTGCACCTATGCTTGGGGGATGATCCACCCTTTTCTTCTTTCTTCTTATTTGTAGCAGGGCCTTGACATCCAAAATAGTTGCAGTTTCATCCTCAGCCTCTGTCTACTATTTCATGAGTTCTTCTAGTGAAGGGGACCCTACTGGGAGGGCAGATCCCACTAGAGTAACTGAAAGACCAAGGAAAAGCTTGGCACTCAATGTTTGACTCAGCTAGTGAGATGCCTCAAGCTGAGTGTGGATTTTCTCCAAAATGGGGAGCGAATCTGGGGATGGAAACTGGGCTGGGGTGTTCTCTTTTCTTTCCCCTTATCTTTACTTGGCCCTACAGCTTCAGAGGCTAAAGTAGACCCCCGGAAAATTGGAACCCGGTGAGTTCTTTTCTTGCACACTTGTGCAAAGTAATCATGGCTATGATTTACAACACCTAGGCTGTCATCCTCAATTGTAAAAATCTCTAAGGTGTCCCAATATACCAGAGGGAGATCCATCTTGTCGTTCCCTTGTGCCTTGTACGATGGGTCCTCCAAAGACCCATTATGTGAAAAATATTTTGGAAAGATCTGAAGTCTGAGGCTCTTCATCATCCCTTTGGAAATCCTTGTTCTGACTCTAGAGGTCAAAATCATCCTGGCAATCTGCCCAAAAATCCTCAATGTGAGGCTCATGTGATATGGACGCCTGAGGCAGTGCTGCACTTATCTTTCCAAGTGTGTCAAAATTGTTCCTTTCCAGGTGGAACTCGGTGAGTCCCAGGATCTTCAACTCATTATGGGCCTCTTTAGCCACTGTAAGACTACAAGAATAGTTCTTGCAAGTGATCGAGAATGGGATGGAGGTAACCTTCTTCACTCCATAAAATACGTGAAGGGATTTACCTGTAGAACTCCAAAAGAATAATCTTATCCCCACAATGCTTGGAAAGTAGGTAGATCTTGCCAAAGAACTCGATCACCCAAATGTAAGAATGTTGCTTAAACTAAATGAAATAATTGCCATAAGAATTCACCAAGGTCATTTCTTCCTTGGACAGCCGATACCTGGAATCTCGAGTAAGTGTCAAAATGTTATGGTAAATGAAAGTGTCATTTACTTGGCAAAAATTGGGGAAGCTAGCTTCCCATTGGATCTGGGATAATGGGCCCATGGAGCATTCTGGTCAGGCCCGTTCCCAAGAACACCCACTATTTGTGAACCCTAGAGTGTGGGTCTCTAGTGTGCCACTACCCATAATACATACAAAGTCATATGTAACTTCGATATCTGACTGACATTGTTTAACTAAAATTCTACATGGTTGGCGATAATAGTCACCCAGTAAAAGGTCTATCCATGAGTGGTGATGTAGTATAGAAAATAATACATCCATGCCAAAAAGTCCCTAGCATGGGGTTCCCCAAAGAGCCTGCATAAAAAGATGATCCCCACCTATACACATTCCTTGAAATCTCTGTGAGGGATGTCCAACTTCATTTTCTTATAGTCCTTCCTCGAGAACTTCAACCAGTGAGAATTGAGATGCTAGTGAGCAGGCTGTGTGACTTTCTCAAACTCTTTCAATGATGCAGCCTAGGAGATGACAATAGCATTTTTAATTTAGGGATCCCCAGTCATGAAGCAAAGGTGGCTGCATAAAGAGTTACAATGGTTGCTAGGTAATTTAGTGGTAGGGAACAAGCAAGAAAAACCACCTGGGTGGGTGCATTGTAGTGCTTTTCTAGGTGGAGAATTAGCTCTGGTGCCTACACTAAGCAGGGGAAATAGGAAGCTTTAATAATGTCAGAGGCGGCCACGTTCTTCTCTATGTTATCCCTAAAAGATTATTGTTGGTACATTATCTAGACAAGGCCTTGTAGTTAACCCCATGATCTGGCCTCTATTTCGGTAATATATTGAAGTTTGGAATCCACTTTGGATCCCACAAGGACACATCCCTCTGGTATTTGGATGTTAACAAGAATTTTGCTAGCATTTTCTCTGCATTTGTTTTAGTGGCTGCCTGAGTGGAGGTAGTCAGGAGTTCCAGAATTCTAGGAGGATTTGTTAATTCAGACATTGTTTGTTAGATGATCTACAACCTACAAGACTAGACAACTGTTAATACACATGATAAAACATAAATTAATTTTACAGACTCTGGAGAGTTCACCACCATTTCACACTTGTTGTCAAGAGACGTTAGCTTTTATCAAAATCCAGAAATATAATAATTGATAACTTACTTGGAATTTGACCAACACCCTGGGGTTTAGGGAATTTTGGTCTATGCGACAATGTGATGAAGGATCGGGGACTTCTCAGCACCTAGAGCCTGGAGAAACTAGTCGTTATCAAAGTGACCGGGCAGTGAGCTATACTGGGCTGATGTGGGTTGTCACATGGTTATGCAATAAATGATGTAATGGAATTAAAGATGAAAGATGCCTAGACACGGATGACTTGAATTCTAGATGGGATGGTTTTGAATGCTCACACGTGGGAGAGTTTAATCCTACCATCAATGCTGAAATGATGGAAGAGAGAGAAAAACCACCATGGCTGGAACATGTGAGGTGCCGAGTTTGAACTAGGCAGACACGAGGTGGGCGAGCTCAAAAATTAGGGTATACAACATGGAGAGAATAGAGAGATAACCATAGGATGGGTTAGAAATAATAATATACTAACCAATATACATACCCAATTTACACTAGAAGCCAAAGAACAACAAGATTTATAGGAAATGACCCTATCCTACAGACACAATTTAAAGATAAATTACAACAATTTACACAAAAATTACAACTATTTATAGAATTTATACTATTTACAAGAAAATACAGTGCAAGGAAGGTGGACAACCTTCCTGCAGAGCCATCCCACCAACGGTAGGCAACAACAAAGACCAAAAACATAAGGCAACCAAAACAAAAAGGAAAACCAACAAAGAAAGAATGAAGAAAAACAAAAGAAACCAAGAGAGAACCAAAAGGGCCTAACTTAAATGCCATGAAATGTGGGAGGAGGAGCATGAGAGGTGCTCTGCAAACTAGAAAGCTTCACAGACCATGAACACTAAAAACCTTGCAGGAAAGCTAAAAGCGCGCACAAGCTCAAATACCAACTTCACTGCTAAACACCGTTAAACCTCTCAAACAAAATTGGACTTAACATAAATTCACTCTTAATCAATCTTAATTCACTCTGGGTAATTTATTCATGGTGAATGTAAAAATGACAAGTAAAACTTTATTTATACCCTTAGGGTGAAAATGTACTTCCTTACGCAAGTCCCGAGAAAAGGCAAGCCTCCAGACTCTGGGCCCGAGGACCCCGTGCAACTACACCCTCTAACAAAAGAGGAAGTACTGGCAAAGAATCCTAAGGTCTAGAATCTGACTGGAACAAAGAAGAAAAACACTCCGAGACCATGTCCTGGAGGGAGAGAAACCAAAAAGAAAAGAAAATGACCCCGCGGAGGCAAAGGTTGGAAGAAAACAAAAGAAAAAGGAACAAGGCAAAAGCGAAAAGGGGGACCCAACATTTTGCAAACAAAATGTAGGGATGGGTATGCAAGGCATAATAGATTGTTAATCCTTGAGGGTGGTTTTAACCTTCTTTGGGTAGTGTGCCTAGGTAGTGAGCCCACTATTACTCTTGACTCCTAACAGGGTCTGTCCTTTAATAGGGACTATATACTGTAATGTTGTAATAAGCTACTAACATGGATAAATATTTTATCAGGGATACTATACTCTCAGTACATCATTTGTCAGTGCTAATTCCCATCGGGATTTTACCTTTAACATGGTTTCCTTGACAACAAAGGATTGTGTTATTGTGTTGGCATTTACTGTGTTATCATTTGCATTGTGAATTTTGTTTATAAAGTTTAATGTTTAATAATTTGTATCAGAACTGATTCACCCCCTCTCAGTTGTGTTTGTGGACTTATTCCTAACAAGATCTTCCTCCAATTTGATAGAACCTTACCTTCTCTTAAGCTTCGGCCACTTTCCACGTGGATTTCTATTGTGATGCCTTGCTGAATAAAGAACTTCATCATCTTGATCAAGGGAAAATGCCAGCCATCAGATCAAACCTTACTTGGTACTTTTCCACTTAACTATCCTTTAGCCCTGAGTAGTCAATTCCCTTTTGTCTCTAAGTCACTGAATACATTATTTAATCTTAGTCAAGTCACTAAAATATGACAAATAAGACACATGACAACTTAAGACTTTAAGTTACAAAAAGTAACTTCAAAATAGAATTCTCCATGAGGGTTTCAGCTAGCAAGATGCCGCAAGCTAAGTGTGGATTTTCTCCAAAATACGAAGCAAATCCAGGGATGGAAACTGGGCTAGGGTGCTCTCTTTTCTTTCCCTTATCTTTACTTGGCCCTATAGCTTTAGAGGCTGAAGTAGACCCCCACAAAATTGGAACCCGGTGAGTGCTTTTCTTGCACACTTGTGCAAAGTAATCATGGCTGTGATGTACAACACCCAAGCTGTTGTCCTCAATTGTCAAAATCTCTAAGGTGTCCCAATATACCAGAGGGAGATCCATCTTTTTGATCCCTTGTGCCTTGTACGATGGGTCCTCCAAAGACCCATTATGTGAAAAATATTTTGGAAAGATCTGAAGTCTAAGGATCTTCATCATCCCTTTGGACATCCTTGAGTATTTCTGACTCTAGAGGTCAAAACCATCCTGGCAATCTGCCCAAAAATCCTCAATGTGAGGCTCATGTGATATGGATGCCCGAGGTAGTGCTACACTTATCTTGCCAAGTGTGTCAAAATTGTTCCTTTCTAGGTGGAACTCGGCGAGTCCCAGGCTCTTCAACTCATTATGGGCCTCTTTGGCCACTGTAAGACTGCAAGAATAGTTCTTGCAAGTGATCAAGAACAGGATGGAGGTAACCTTCTTCACTCCATAAAATACGTGAAGTTCCAGGATTTACCTGTAGAACTCCAAAAGAATAATCTTATCCCCACAATGCTTGGGGAGTAGGTAGAGCTTTCCAAAGAACCCGGTCACCCAAATGTAAGAATGTTGCTTAAACTAAATGAAATAATTGTCATAAGAATTCACCAAGATCATTGCTTCCTTGGACAGCCGGTACCTGGAATCTTGAGTAAGTGTCAAAATGTTGTGGTAAATGAAAGTTTCATTTACTTGACAAAAATTGGGGAAGCTGGCTTCCCATTGGATCTTGGATAATGGTCCCATGGAGCATTTTGGCTAGGCTCATTCCCAAGAACACCCACTGTTTGTGAACCCTAGAGTGTGGGTCTCTGGTGTGCCACTTTCCATAATACATACGAAGTCATATGTAACTTTGATATCCAACTGACATTGTTTAGCTAAAATTCTACATGGTTGGCGATAATAGTCACCTAGTAAAAGGTCTATCCATGAGTGGTGATGTAGTATAGAAAATAATACATCCATGCCAAAAAGTCCCTGGCATGGGGTTCCCTGAAGAGTCTGCCTAAAAAGATGATCCCTACCTATACACATTCCTTGAAATCTCTGCGAGGGATGTCCAACTTCATTTCCTTATAGTCCTTCCTCGGGAACTTCAACCAGTGAGAATTGAGATGCTAGTGAGCAGGCTGTGGGACTTTCTCAAACTCTTTCAACAATGCAACCCAGGAGATGACAGTAGCATTTCTAAACTGGGCATCCCCAGTCCTGAAGCAAAGGTGGTTGCATCAAGAGTTACAATGGTTGCTGGGTAATTTAGTGGTAGGGAAGAAGCAATAAAAACCACCTGGGTGGATGCATTGTAGTTCTTTTCCAGGGGGAGAATTATCTTTGGTGCCTACACTAAGCAGGGGAAATAGGAAGCTTTAATAATGTCAGAGGCGGCCACATTCTTCTCTATGTTATCCCTGAAAGATCGCTATTGGTACATTATCTGGACAAGGCATTGTAGTTATACCCATGATCTGGCCTCTGTTTCGGTAATAGCTTGAAGTTTGGAATCTGTTAGCACTTTTTCTTGTACCTCAACCTTAGAATGATAGTATACTGATTATACTTGAATGAAAACTCCTTTATGACAAGAGAAAGGCTAATTGCTAAGGATTGGATAATATCCTTCTTCATTT
>MU225776.1:4378467-4399615 GCA_018584345.1 Thuja plicata | reverse complement strand
TGATAACGAATATCCGAAGAAGAGAGAGCCGTGAATTGGACTAGATCCAAGATTGACAATTGTAATAAGATCACCAATAATTGAGGTTGCACATAGAGCCCCTTGTCCGTAGCCATTACTTGTAACCATTGCAACCTAAAATGATCCACCACAAAAGGGCAATGAAACATTGAACTGGCAATGATTTAACAACTTTTCACCTTTCCACAAACTTAACACATTAATGGCAACTGACCTCCGGGGCTGCCTGTGAAAACTGACATAATGATTTGATCAAACCCTGCCCTCTGACAGGCACATTCTCTGATCTATAAACTATCATTCCCCAAAACGGCATCTCATGACTGTACCTGAGTCGAAAGATATCAACTTTTGAAACTGCCATTTTATTCTATTCTCTTTTCCGCACTACAAACATATTGTCAAAAAATGATTTTAATCGCCGTAATTGATTTTAAAAGGCTGACAAATAGATTAATGGGGGGCTCAAATCCGGACTTGAGATAGTGTGTCAGCTTTGCAAGACAATGCAAAAAGAATTTCGTCAAAAGAATCAACCGGCCAAAATTTATTCACTGGCAAAGTAGGGCATTTGGTAATCTTAACTCTTTTCCGCACTACAAACTGAACAAACTGCCTCTGAAGAATGAATTCATAGGGTCATCAAAAAGATCTTCCAGAAACCCAACCTCTAGATCCTGAAAGAATGCCATATGTGGAACATGACCCCTCAGTTGTCTTTTTTTGAAAACAAACTCCTTAATTTCTACCGATCTGAAAAGATAGCACCTTAACACTTTTCAAACCAAAACCTAATAGATATGCAGAAATCGGGTTCGGAATCGGCAAAGAAAAGTGATCAACCAGATTGGTCAAGGTTTGGGAATCTTCAAAGGATTTCATTCCTAGGTCTATAATGCAAATCCATATTCAATTATGTTCTGACCTCGAACGGGGTGCAAATGGGAAAAGGACAAAGTATGCTATTTAATTGTGAATTCTGAATTTCAGTGAAACCTTAGGAAATTGGAAACAGAAAGGCTCTAGCAAAGTGGATAAATGGATTGGTAGGATTATATAAATCTTCAGGTAGGTACACTCCTATGTTTTCAATATGAGGAAAAATCCAATTATCCAAAATGTTCACCCGGATACAGACTTTCAAAAGCTCAAAGTAGGTCACTTAGTAATTCTGAATTTGAAAACACAGGAAATCAGATTTAATCACTGTCAGAATGGTTCTTGAAAACTTATCACCTGATTTCATAAAGATCTGCAGACTGGAACATATGGATTGTGTGACCTTTGGAACATAGTGCAAAAGGAATTCTCTCAATTGGATCAACTGTTCAGAAGTTATAATGCGTCAAACTGGGCTAATCAGATTTCCAGACAGGACAAAAATGCAGACAGTTCTGAGAAACCAACTTTGGGAAGTATGAAAACTTATCAAACGGATTCGGAATGACCTAAGGTTTAAAAAATAAGCTCTCTGATATGCATGCTAAACATACCCAAAGTGGCAAACAATGAAACTCAACAGGGTGTAAGATACTCAGAGGCAAAATAGGCTCCGGACAGCAAATTGACAATTTAGCAAAATGCAGAATTAGGTGACCCCCTCAAAATGACTACTCCCTAAACATGTCAGAATTGAAACTCAGGAGCTGGGACCCACTGCATACATCAAATGAAAGGCGTTAAAGCCTCTTCCAAATTTGTAACTCATAAAATTCATCCGGACACCTTTTACAAGCAGTCCAACTGAGTCTTCTCACAATTTTTTAAGGGTAATCACTTTTGCTCAACTGAAAAATTTCATATGGTCAATCCCAATTTGTTCCAAATTTAGGAGTACCAACAGAATCCACTTTCGATCCCACAAGGACACATCCCTCAGGTATTTGGATGTTAACAAGAATTTTGCTAGCATTTTCTCTGCATTTGTTTTAGTGGCCGTCTGAGTGGAGGTAGTCGGGAGTTCTAGACTTCTAGGAGGAGTTGTTACTTCAAACATTATTTGTTAGATGATAAGAAACCTACAAGAATAGACAACTGTTAATACACATGATAAAATATAAATTAATTTTACGGACTCCGGAGAGTTCACCACCATTTCACACTTGTTGTCAAGAGATGTTAGCCTGTATCAAAATCCGAAAATATAATAATTGATAACTTACTTGGAATTTGACCGACACCCTAGGGTTTAGGGGATTTTGGTCTATGTGAAAATTTGATGAAGGATTGGAGACTTCTCAGCACCCAGAGCCTGGAGAAACTAGTTGTTATCGAAGTGACCGGGCAGTGAGCTATACTGGGCTGACGTGGGTTGTCACATGGTTATGCAATAAATGATGTAATGGCATTAAAGATGAAAGATGTCTAGACATGGATGAATTGAACTCTAGATGGGATGATTTTGAATGCTCACACGTGGGGGAGTTTAATCCTGCCATCAATGTTGAAATGATGGAAGAGAGAGAAAAACCGCCATGGTTGGAACATGTGAGGTGCCAAGTTTGAACTAGGCGGACACGAGGTGGGCGAGCTCAAAACTTAGGGTATACAACATGGAGAGCATAGAGAGATATCCATAGGATGGGTTGGACATAACAATATACTAACCAATATACAGACCCAATTTACACTAGAAGTTGAAGAACGACAAGATTTATAGGAAACGAGCCTATCCTACAGACACAATTTATAGATAAATTACAACAATTTACACAAAAATTACAACTATTTATAGAATTTATACTATTTACAAGAAAATACAGTGAAAGGAAGGTGGACAACCTTCCTGCAGATCCATCCCACCAATGGTAGGAAACAACAAAGACCAAAAATAGAAGGCAACCAAAACAAAAAGGAAAACCAACAAAGAAAGAACGAAGCAAAACAAAAGAAACCAAGAGAGAACCAAAAGGGCCTACCTTAAATTCCATGGAATGTGGGAGGAGGAGCACGAGAGGTGCTCTACAAACTAGAAAGCTTCATGGACCATGAACATTAAAAACCTTGCAGGAAAGCTAAAAGCACGCACAAGCTTGAATACCAACTTCACTGCTAAACACCATTAAACCTCTCAAAGAAAATTGCACTTAACATAAATTAACTCTTAATCGATCTTAATTCACTCTGGGTAATTTATTCATGGTGAATGTAAAAATGACAAGTAAAAATTTATTTATACCCATAGGTTGAAAATGTACTTCCTTCTGCAAGTCCTGAGAAAAGGCAAGCCTCTAGACTCTGGGCCCAAGGACCCCGTGCAGCTACACCCTCTAACAAAAGAGGAAGTAGTGGCAAAGAATTCTAAGGTCCAAAATATGACTGGCACAAAGAAGAAAAACACTCTGAGACTAGGTCCCGGAGGGAGAGAAACCAAAAAGAAAAGAAAATGACCCCGCGGAGGCAAAGGCCGGAAGAAAACAAAAGAAAAAGGAACAAGGCAAAAGCGAAAAGGGGGACCCAATATTTTGCTAACAAAATGTAGGGATAGGTATGTAGGGCACAACATATTGTTAATCCTTGAGGGTGGTTTTAACCTTCTTTGGGCAGTGTGGCTAGGTAGTGAGCCCACTATTACTCTTGACTCCTAACAGGGTCTGTCCTTTAATAGGGACTATATACTGTAATGTTGTAATAAGCTACTAACATGGCTAAATATTTTATCAGGGATACTATACTCTCAGTACATCATTTTTCAATGCTAATTCCCATCAGGGTTTTACCTTTAACATGGTTTCCTTGACAACAAAGGATTGTGTTATTGTGTTGGCATTTACTGTGTTATCATTTGCATTGTGAATTTGGTTTATAAAGTTTAATGTTTAATAATTTGTATCAGAACTGATTCACCCCTTCTCAGTTGTGTTTGTGGACTATTATTCCTACCAAGATCTTCCTCCAATTTGATAGAACCTTACCTTGTCTTAAGCTTTGGCCACTTTCCATGTGGCTTTCTGTCATCATGCCTTGATGAATAAAGAACTTCATCATCTTGATCAAGGGAAAATGCCAGCCATCAGATCAAACCTTACTTGGTACTTTGCCACTTAACTATCCTTTATCCCTGAGTAGTCAATTCCCTTTTGTCTCTGAGTCACTGAATACATTACTTAACCTTAGTCAAGTCTCAAGATTTAGAGATAAGCTTATCTCTAAATCTCCGAATGAATTTCTTTACCTTGGGTTTATTTGAATATTAAATGTCATCCCTTGATATGAATTCTCATCTACAACTCGCACTAAATCTCTGAATCCTTTTACACTTGAAAAATTTATTTGGAGATCTGGAACTATCCACATGATTAGATTTGCATCTATGGTCCTTGCTAGATCTCATAATAAAAGAGTTGACCTTGAAGTTATCTAGGGATTGAGCACAAGCCCTAGATTTTTGCCCTAATCAATGGTTTAGATTTGATCTCTGAAAACTCCACTTGACCCTACTTGACTCAGGTACCATCTAGAGATCACGTGACTAAATAAATCTCCAAGTCGCCAGATACTTGACTTAACCATGATTACATTACAAGATCAGAAGACAACCACAAGATCTGCATTGCATCAACCACCTGTGTGTAATCTCACAATATTGAAAGCATATTAGATCCTATTCGGAGATTAAGAGATAAAGGCCACACCAAGTCACCAGATAAATAGATAATATTCCTTGGTCAAGCATAGTAAAATAAATAAAGCATGTCAAGACTTAGGAAAGATAAGGAATATTAAAGTTCAAGACCATGACAAGATTAGGAAGATAAAAGGGGGCCCCAAATATGACAAATAAGACACATGAAAACTTAAGACTTTAACTTACAAAAAGTAACTTCAAAATAGAATTATCCATGAGGGTTTTAGCCAAGATCATGTACAAAGACTTAGGGTTTTTATTCTAGAGACCTAAAACAAATTTAAGAGATAGGAGTAAGGCACAAAACTAGAAAATTTATTGAAATAGGTTTAACAGTGGCTCCGTCTAGGGATGTATACCTCTTGGAGGCATAGGAAGGATTCAAAATTTTTGGGATAAGTAGACCACCAACAGGAAAAAGAAACCTAACCTAAAGCAAGAAAACACAGACAGAAAATCCTAAGACTGCAAGAAAAGATTCACACCTCTACAAATTTATTTCTAATTTGAAAAGATCAAACCAGCTCTGATGGCCTGACACCATCACCAATTTTAGAATTCACTTGCCTCTGTAAAATACAAAATTCTTTACTACTTGTACTAGAAGCAAGAAAAAAATGCCTCTTTCATCTGTCTGACCAGACCTGCAAATATTTTTCACTAGTTCAATACTACAGAAAATAGTATCAGCATACTTACCAATGAATCTCAGAAGGATATCAGGAAAAAATTGAAAGGGAAACTGATGTGGTATATGCATACTGTATTCACTAGGTAAAGGAAAACCAAAAATAATGCAATGTTTATCATTCATTGATCCATGGCCACATCCTGAAAAATCATCCAGCTGAAAAGAGAAGCACTCATATTTTGCATATAACTGGTACCATTTATACTGTCTAGTTCCCCATCACAATCCTCAAATAAAGGATTAGAAACCACATGCAGATATCTATTATAATCATTATGAAAAAGGATTAGCTGATCCTAAATAATGTCCATATCAAATAACACATTAGAAAAATTACTAACATGACAGCCCACATCTATGTCACACTCACCTTCTTCAAAGGGAAAAATATTAGATTCTAAACAAGAGGAGAGTTCATCATCATCACGACAGGAAGGCTCCATATCATAATCACTCCTCTCCTCTTCATCAGAGTCACTACAGGAAACTAATTCAGATGCGACTGAAGCATTGTCATCAAAACTTTGTGCACTAATGTCACTGTCATCAGATGCATGATCCCTCAACTATTTCTCACATGGAAAATCACATGATGCAAACAAACAGGTTGACTGATCAATACTATCACAAGGTTTTATTTGATTTCTATTTTTTGTAAACTCCTTGTATGAAAATTCCTTTTCAAACATGCCTATGAAATTCATCATTGTTTCAAATTAATCATCATCCTCATGGACAAATCCAAGAGATGACAAAGTCTCACCTTCTTCACAAGGCTGCATACTAACCATCGTCTTGTCCTCAAACCAATTAGGGCTACTCTGACACTTTGGAGCTTCTTCCTCAACAAATTCCTTACATGTATCTTCTCAAGCATCCTCATGTGACAAAGACATGTGCTAAGAAACATCCTCCTCCTCTGGCCATGATATGAAATCAGTATCAGAAAATTTTGATGAAACTTCATCACTTGAGGCTTCACAATCATCATCTGATGAATAACCTTCCTCCTCTATATTTTCCACACCTAACTGCAAACAATTCATCTCTGAAACCTTATGAATAGAAAAACTAGTTTCCATTTTATTTGGTGTGTAGCCCCTATATGTATCTATGTGAGGGGAAGCCACATTAGACAATTCTTTCCTAACCATGTTAACCTCAATGTGAGGGGTAACCACTATTTACAGGAAACACTCCTCATTCACCTTTTGTCTTGGCACATAATCTATAACATGGTTAGGAGGATCAACAAAATTAGAAACATCTTGACAATGACTATCACTTCTTGATTCACACCTATCAACTACTTCTAATATCTTATTACAATGATCCTTATCAACTTATTTTGCAAAATTTTTTGAGATAATTGCATACTTTAGATTATTCTCAATATCTAGTGTTGTGATAAAAGCTTGATACAAAGCTCGAGGCTCCTTATCTCTCAACAAGTAGCTCATATTTTTGTCAAATACACTTAAATAAACAACCAAATCCATTGCATCATGGGATCTATATTTCTTAGGGATCCTCTTCAATGTTCTACTAAATCTGAGGTTAAATATAGGCACAAGATCCTCATCTCCAATATGAATATTAAAAAGATCAGTGATCAAGTCATACACATTTACACGTTCTTTGAACTGTTCAGTGAAAGCTATTTGCAATTATTCCCATGAGTTGATAGATTGAGGTAGCAAAAATGAGAACCAATCTCTTGCATCATCTATTAAAGATTATGAAAACAACTTCATAATAATATTGTCATGATCAAACTCATAATCATTTATCAAAATACTAAAATTATCTAAATGTTTCTCAATTGATTCCTCTCTCAAACCACTGAATCTAGGCAAGTGGTTTTTGACTTCTGATGGAATAGGATGTGGTTAACCTGGGAAGCCACTAAAATTGATAGACCATACAACCTATTCTTATAGAATTGTGACATCTTAGTAGGTAGGTTAATTACAAACTACCTCTCTCTTCCCTTTCAACTAGTGTTGACCACTTAATAGAGAAAAAATTAAAGAACTTATTTTCATGGAACAAAGATCATTCGATAAAAATGAAATACCTGGATGTGATGAAGCTACTGCAAACTATTTGATTTGAAATCACTGTTAGAGTAATAAAGTTATTCCACTTATTAATTAAATCATATTAATTTAATTATTAAGTCACTTATTATCTCTATTTCACTTAAGCTAAATTTTAGACATATAATAATTAATTATTATTATGCAACCTAGATTTTTCCCCTTTAGGGTTTCCCTTTTAGGGTTTTGATCACCTTCATAAGGTTTGTTCTCTTTATATTTTGCATTCCTTCTCTAAATGAATATTTTGTCTTTCAAAACTATTTTGTCTCCAAGCTTTGCTTTTGTAATAGGTTATTTTCAATGCAGATGATCTTGGCTTATGAATTCTTTGAATTCTAACATGGTATCAGAGCCTCATTGTTGTTGTCCGTTCTTGAGTTTTTGAAGTTTTTGGAGCTCTAAGGGTTTCAAGTTTTTTCTCTCAGATTTTAGTGGATTTTGGCAAGATTTATTTTTTGGATCACTTTGGGCAAAAAATGACATCTAGGTTGCATCCAGAATGCCCCAAAACCCCCATTTTCATATAAGGCACATCCTATTTGGTCAAAGTTGAAATTTGGATCCTGTTTTTGCATACGCAACCCTTGGTACATTTTATGAGGCAAAAATCCACCTCAATTTTGATGCTACCTTGATTTTGATACCGCCTAAAAATCCGTGCCTGCAATTTCATGAAGGAGAGAGAAAATGTTTTTTTTCCCATTTTTTGCATGTAAAAAAACATTGAAAAATAAAAAAATTTGCCTCAGTTTCTGTGTTGCTGATGTCAGTAGTCACAGGTCTGAGATCTAGGTTAAATTTGATGGCCACCAACCCATCATACAGCTTGCCCTTTTTTCATAATGAGAACTTTGTGGTTGTTTTCTCATATCTTGCGCATACAATATCATTTTTTGGCAAACGAGATATCGTCAGAAAGTTGGTTCTGATCTTGACCTCATTTTCTAGGTTTGGTTTTCTGATTTTTCCGTCTTGTAGGGTTTTTTTTTAGCCAAATTTAGGGTTCCATTTTGCACTCTGGTCGCTCTATCTTTCTTCTCTAGACTTCATTTTGTGACTTCTGCATGTCATCGAAAAGCTGATTCTATTCTCCTTCTTGTATGGGTCTCATTACAAGAATGTTCTCTAGGTATATTTTATTTAGTTTTTTTCTTTTTAGCATTCTGGTTGATATTTTGGATGTTTAAGGTCCTGGGATCATTTTCTGATAAGATAGGCTAGGATAGACTAGCTAGTCTATGCTCTGAACCTTGTCTAAGGTCTCCAGTGTACTCTGACACCAATGGATGATCTATAGGATACTGAATTCATTCAAGTACCCCCTGATCTACCCAACTATCCCACCAAGTTACACAAGTCCAACTATCATCATGACAAACCTTACTTCCAGGCACTAACCCTTATATTGGCTCAAAAAGGGTGTTTTTGCTTCCATACCTACTCCACATTCTAACAGAGAGTTATAATGAATTCTATGGACTTTTTATGACTGTTGACACCTTTCCATGGCATTGAGAAGATTTGGGGGTTACCCAATTTGATAGTTCCTTTGGAAACTAGGGCTACTAGAATAGGCCTAATTAGCCCTCCACCTAGATTTGTAGGGAGTTTTATGCCTTTTGCTCAAGGATTCAACACCTCTGGTCTGAAGAACATATACTATGATTGATCCCCTCTAAATGATTTTTGGGGTCTCAGATACCCAAAAGACCGTACAGGTTATATAGAAAAAATGAGGGTTTCAAGGGTTTTAAAACCTTCTCTCTTTCTAGGTCTTCAACAGGACCCTTCTGTAATGCTTCAAGCCTCCTCCTTCACACAAAATAACCTTCACTCATCCATCTAGCATCCCTCCAAAGATCTAGGCCTGGAACTCAGTCCTCTGACTGCTAGAGTCCTTTTAGTGCTACTGCAACCTAGTCGGGCTATGCATTAGCTCGCCCAAGGCTTTGTCAAATAGTTTTTTTCCTTGCTTTTCAAGGGACCTGCATTATAATACAAAATAATTAGGGTCTGTACTTTTATAATCCAAAAATTCATGGTGTTTCCATGGTGGACATGAAAGCTACAGACCTACATTTGCATTCCTCTCCAAACTGGCAAAGAGTAGTCTAACACAAAAGAACTAAATAAAACCTACTAATTATCCAAATGAAATGAAACTAAACACACACAAATGAAAATATACACACTCAAATAGTAACTACAATAAGGGTTCACACAAATCTCTTGTAATTACAGGTATTCAGTCTTTGTAACAGTGACTGTTGTAGTAAAAAAAAACACCAGCAATTTGGTCTTCCTGTGTTGTGTCGTACAATAATGACTCTCACCTCGGGATTAGGGTTATTCAAGAATTATATATCCTTCCTATGAATTTTTTTCAATGGTTTTAGGGATTAGATCCACTTAGCAACATTAGTCTTTTACAAACAAAGAGAGTTGCTTAACAACTTGTAAAAGTTGCTAGCAACTTTGAAGCAACTTTTAGTTGCTTGAGTAACTTTTTCTTAATCATACAAAAAGACCACTTCTAAAGCACACTTGTGCTCATAACCAAACACTAGCTTAGGATTACTAACCCCAATCCAAGCACTCCAAGTTGACAACATTCCTTGGATAGTGTGCTGCACAACCAAACTAGAAAGCCTAGAAACTTCTAGGACTTATTCATTGCCTAGACACAACAAAAACAAATGAGCCAAACTCGTTGTGACACTTATTTAATTACATGCTTCAAACCAAGGTAAGACACACCAAAATATGAAGGTGAGGGCCCTCATAGAGGTGCTCTTGCACCATTTTCTATGCATGGGATGGCTTCTTTTTAGCTGTTATTCATGTTTCTAGAGCTTTCTGTCATTCTTGGATATTGTAGACATCTATTTCTATAGCTTTTCTTATTTGCAAATGCATTGGAATAAAGTGTCATCTGATGCATGCTTGGGATCCTCAACATTTTTTTCTTTATTGTACTCACACTATATTATAAAGTGTCATGGGGGGTTTGATGTTTTCCTTGTTTGTCATCTACCTTTTTCAAGTGAGTGTTCCTTCCACGACACCATCCCTTATATTTTTTTGTACGTTCTTCATCATGCAGTGTTTCTTGGCAGTGTGATTCAATGTACCTATCATGCCTCTCCCTGCTCAACATTATGGGAGTATCTCCTATTGGTTCTAATGCTTCCTTAGTTCAATGGAGTTATTCTATGTATTCAATATTTGTTCATATGTACTAGGCGGATGTAGTGTCTGGTACATATGCATTTCTATGAGATGGATCATCTACCATATGAATACTCTTCTTTCATTATTGTTTTGGAGGCATTCTTCCATCTTGGATTGATCAACTCTTTAGGATTTATTTACAGTCTTCTCTACCTGATCATGCTCTATTACAATGGAGGTTCCAACAGTTATTTTTTGACAATGTTTGCAGCTTTGTGCTTCAGAGGTGTTCTACATGATCTTTCTCTGTTCCTATTTTTCTGGGACATTCTCTTTTTTGGAGGCTTCTTCATTCCTTTGCTAGGCTTCATCTCTTTTTAGAGAGGGGTTTTTCCCATTGGGTTTTCTCCTTTTCTCCTCTTTACAGAGAGTTTTGTACTTGGGTACCTGATCGGGCCTTGTTGATGGGACCCAATTTCCTTCTTTTAGTAGTTGTTTCTAGGTTTTTAGCTTCTCCCTAAGTTTATATTAAGGGGGGGTGTTAGAGTAATAAAGTGATTCCACTTATTAATTAAATCATATTAATTTAATTATTAAGTCACTTATTATCTTTATTTCACTTAAGCTAAACTTTAGGCATATAATAATTAATTCTTTTATTAATTATTAATATGTAACCTAGATTTTTCCACTTTAGGGTTTCCCTTTTAGGGTTTTGATCACCTTCATAAGGTTTGATCTCTTTGTATTTTGCATTCCCTCTCTGAATGAATATTTTGTCTTTCAGAACTTTTTTGTCTCCAAGGTTTGCTTTTGTAATAGGTTATTTTGCATGCATATGATCTTGGCTTATGAATTCTTTGAATTCTAACAGTCACCTCCAAATCACCTTCAAAATGTTTGGTAGAGTCACCACCTCCTTGCAGAGGAAAAAAAGAAAAAGAAAAAGCTGAGATCTCTTTCCCAACTCTGACCTTCTTCAAATCAGCAAGTTTACAACACACCCCATATAGGGTCTCATATGATTCCTCTCTTGACTATGCTTATAGTCAATGGAGTCCTGTTATCTGTTTCCCCTTCACTACAAGTCCACCTCTTCTTTTTAGTCTTTTCTTCAAACATGCACACTGGTGCAAATCAGAGAACTCAGAGTCGCCACTCACCACATGTGAGATAGTATTTGCACTACTTTCAGAACTAGGAATTTTAGACAATATGCAATGATAAACAAGAAAAATAGACTCACTCTTAGAAGCATGAGGAATATGTCTTTGAAAACCATGACTCTATAACCAGAGTTTGGAATTGACTTAACAAGGCAAGGAAAAAACTCACTTACACTCACTAATCACTTTTGCTTCCGTATCCCTAGTAGAGTCGCCATTTTTTTAGTGACTCGGATGAGTCAAATGATATGAACAATAAACCACCATAGATTATTCCAAAGGTTTATCAAGACTATTACATCTCTTTCCCCGTAGAGTCACTATTTTTTTGGTGTTTGAAACTGTTACACTATGAAAAGCAACCAATATACCTTGAGACTGATATTAGGAATGGTTAGTTCCAAGTGTGAGAGCTCTACAAGGTAACTAGGCCAACTATAGGACAATATTGTCCTCTGCACTTCTAGCTCTGAAAAACCAAGGTGGGTACACCTAATCTAGATAAAACTCAACTCTTTATAATACCTTATACTTCTGGATTCAAACAAAAAATAATAGTAAGAAATTAGTAAATGATAACCAGACATTCATTGACTCTCCATTACTATTTAGGAAATACAACCAATAACCAAAAATAATAGGGAACTTGGATATGGTTTTTATGTAAACTTGTAGAATATAACCAAACCAGATCAGACATATATCAGCAAACAAATATACTAGTTCTTGATCAGTGCCTTGTTCATTGGGAACACTTGAATACAAATATTGGAAATAGAAACACACCTATTGGCAAAGACTCATAGCAATAAATAAAAATACCTCAAATCACACATTTCTTATAGAATCCTTATGTAGATACACCCAATGAATTTATGTTATATTCGAAGCACATTCTATTTGATCCTAGATCAAAACTTAGGAATAGAACATACACATAGAGAACTTCTATGTAATGAAGCAAATGATCCAAAACTCATAAGGTGAACACCAAGGAGAGACATGAAATTGAGAAATACTTATATTAAGTATGATGAGTCAATTTTTCTGAATCAATATGACTGAAATAAAACACCATTCAATGATGTGCAAAAGATTACAAGAAATTTCTATCTATCTTCAATATATTCTAACATGAATCTGCTATATCCCTAGAACTAAAAATCTTGAGCCAACACTTGAGGTCAAAAATTCTAGAACCCTTAACATCAAGAGAAGAAAGAGACTTATAGGAAAAGGAAACCCCAGGAGAGGGTTACATGACAACAATCCTTATCACCATTTAAATGTAGTCCTTCTCTGGTTGATCTTTCTCCAAAAAATTAGGAAAAGATTTGATATGATACACCACCCATCAGGCTGCAAGAAATGATCAAACAAATAAATGCAAAATAGTCATGGCATGGGCAGAGAAATCCCAAAAAGGCAAGCAGACCAGAAACCATACAAGACCACCATGCAAAATTAAAAGCTACCAGGACCATAGAAAACATCCCCAGCCACCCAAACAGTGTCATTAAAGTCAATCCAAGGACAATAAAGACCTTGAGCCACCCCCAGGAAAGTCTACAACATGAAACCATGGTTGGAAACCCTTAGAAAGCATTTGAAAAATTGAAAATCAGTTACAATGGCTACCTCCCTAGTACGAAGCTCTTATCAACGACTGAGATCAAGACTTTCTCCAACTATAAAATGTAGTTGTGGATAAGCTTTAAGTTACCTGGGCCTCTTACCAGACCCTTCCAAGTGTCTCATAGGCACAATGTCTCTATCATTATCTCACAATCTTCTTTCACATAAGGCATAACACTTGCCACATAATCAATCTCAACTTGCTTTGATCCTTAATTTCCTTTCCCAGCTCTGGGACCATGACGTCAGAAGTGCCATATGTCGACCAAGCTCAATGGCTCCAAGATTAACCATCTATCATCTTTTCCTTTAGGCATTGCGCTAACCATTAGATTAAAATTAACTTACAACTCCTTTACCTTTCTTTACCTTTAGCCGAGTCCCATCACTTATCCAAGTGTCATGTAAGTGGAATGCCTCAAATACTATCTGACAATCATCTTCTCTTTAAGGCTATATAGCCACCATCACATCAACACCAACTTGACTACACATTAACTTTACCCTTGGCTTCATAACTTCAGGTCCCATAAACTCTTTATGGACACGCGGCTACCAGGCGCAATTCCTTAAAGGTTATCTTTTGTGCATCTTCTTTATAAGGAAAAGCACCGACCATTAGACCTAATTTAACTTGACTATAGCTTACCTAACCACCACTTTACTGACCATAGGTCCCACCTCCCAGATAGGACATGTGTCATACATGCGCAATGCCTTAATGACTAATCACCTTATATCTCTGGCTTGAGGCAATACACTAGCCACATGATCAGATTTAACATGAATGCCTTTTACTTTACTCTCAATGCTGAGCTGGACCCACCTAGAACATGTGGTGTAATGGCGCAATGCCTTAATGATTAAACTGACTGCATCTTTGATTTAAGGCAAAGTGTTGACCGTCATCTGAATTCCAACCTCATTTGTCTTTAACCTGTCCATAGCCTTAGCAACTTTACACATGGCGATCAGGCGCGATGCCTTGAACTGTATCTATCATGCATCCTATCTTTGAGGAAAAGCACTGACCACATGATCAAAATGGATCTACATGACCATTAACCTTATCTTTGATTGGCCCCAAGATCTAACAACTTTCCATGTGTCAACGCGCTGCAATGCCTTGAAGTGTAAATCAACTACATCTCATGATTAAGGCTTTACCCCCACCGTAGATATTCCTCCAATTTGATCAAAATTTACCTTGTCTTAATCTCTGGTCACTTTCCACGTGGCTGTCTATCATGATGCCTTGATGAATAAATAACTTCATCTTCATGATCAAGGGAAAGCACCAACTATCCGATCAAACCTTACTTGGTACTTTTACACTTAACTAGCCTTTAACGCTGAGAAGTCAATTCCATTTTGTCTCTGAGTCATTGAATAGATTACTTAACCCTAGTCAAGTCTCAAGATTCAGAGATAAGCTTATCTCTAAATCTTCAAATGAATTTCTTAACCTTGGGTTTATTTGAAGATTAAACACCAGCCCTTGATCCAACTTCACATCTACGACGCGCTAAATATTTGAATCCTTTTGTACTTAATAAATTTATTTGGAGATCTAGCGCCAGCCACACAATTAGATCTACATCCATGGTCCTCGTTAGATCTTGCAATAAAAGAGTTGACCTTGACTTTATCTAGGGATTGAGTGCAAGCCCTAGATTTCTACCCTGATCAATGATTCAGATTTGATCTTTGCAAACTCCACTTGACCTTACTTGACTCAGGTTCCATCTAGAGATCACACGACTAAAGAAATCTCCAAGTCGTGAGATACTTGACTTAACTATGAGTACATTATGAGATCACAAGATAGCCACAAGATCTGCATTACATAGACAGTCTGTGCATAAGCTCACAATCTTGAAAGCATATTCGATCCCATTCAGAGATTAAGAGATAAAGGCCGCTCCGAGTTGCCAAATAAATAGAGAATATTCCTTGGATGAGCATAGTAAAATAAATAAATCATGCCATGACCTAGGGAAGATAAGGAATATTAAAGTACAAGACCACAACAAGCGTAGGAAGATAAAAGGGGGCCCTGAATATGACAAATAAGACACATGAAAACTTAAGACTTCTAAGTTCCAAAAAGTAACTTCAAAATAGAATTATCCATGAGGGTTTAGGGGTTTTAGCCAAGACCTTGCACAAAGACTTAGGGTTTTTAGGCCAGAGACCTAAAACAAATTTTAGAGATAGGAGCAAGGCACAAAACTAGGAATTTGTTTGAAATAGGTGTAACAATATGCATTGAATATCTAATATACATAAAAAGTGGTCTAAAATGGGTTTGCATCATAAACATAAATGACAGTGGATGAGTGGGTATTACATCCCCCCTCCCTAAAATTAAGCTTACTCTTGGAATCCTACAAATACAAATAGGATAAACCAAAAGATAAGATCTACTATCTACAAAAGTCACACAAAGAATCATATGAACAACACCATCACTCAATCATACTTCACATAAGAACTAATACAAAACATTCTCTAATTATCTATTTATAGAAGGACATGCATATCTAGTCACCAAGAGAAATATAATTCTAGTTTAAGCATAAACTGAAAATTATATTGATCAATCATTCATCATAGAAAACATCTAGTAATCAATTGCATAAAGCACACTTTCATATCTACATCAAATAATAAGTTGAGAAGTTCATGCAAACCTAGCTAATGCAACACTAATGCAAGACTATATGATATGTAATACTTTTCATATTTGCATACAAACATAGTACAATCTCTAAAATGTCTTCCCTTACACATACTATCAGAGGTCCATAATGAACATGATAGAAACAACACTATGCTTAACAATATCAAACATTCGAAATAGCCACCACAAAATTCAAAAAGGAAAAACTCAAGCATGGAATCCGAAGTTCAACATTAAATCATAAAAGAGCTCAATTTCAATAGTAAATCAAGTGTGACCAGTGTCATAAAATTGGTAGCGAAAATGGATTTAGGTGACAAATATAGGCATAATAAATTTCAAAGATTCAATTCTATCCCACATAGAATACGATTAGATCATCAAGAACAAAAATAAATTCATCAACCATAAAACATTTCATATAATAAAGTGACTAGTATCGGTCACATTCAAGGGATTAATCGCTTCACGACATCCAGAGATCCAATATACTAGACGTATTGGAGAATGTACCCAAACTAAATAGAAATAAAAATCATCTATGTTGTTATAGTCATCTTTATGCAGTATATATGCCATTATGAATTCTAATTACTTGTAAACATTTAGTATCTAATCATTTTTTTCAAATGCTACAAGTAGGTTAAAGGTTACAATGGTTCTCATGTGAATGTAGTACACAATTTAATTGGGGACTTAGGTCCTTGACCCAATTGATCTATTACAATAAGTCACACACCTGATCTATAAGTGCGCGTCTCATAATAAATGATACATTATTTCCAAATTATGCATAATGCATTTCAATATAAGTATAAAATTAATATGAATTACTTCCTGATTTCATAATTAATCACATTCTTCCATATATGATTACAATACTCACACAATGTAGTACCAAATTCATGGGAAACAATCTAACTAGAGACCCGAGTGTTAAAACTTGGACTCTAGTAATAGATTGAGCTTTAGAAGGCATTTCACCTATGCTAACCAATAGACATAAAAACATCTCAAAACAAACTAAGAGGTACTCCACATAATGTTTAGTTTCAATACAATGGTTTTGAAAATATAACAAAGTTATGTGTCTATCTTTTACTTTTCAAGTTTACAACAAGACACTTAATGGGCACACACTTCCTAGAGTTCCCAGTGTAGAAACTCACACTCTGATACCAGATGTAACGCCCCGCCTGGGAACCCATGAGAAAGTAACTTAACTTTATACTATGTTGATGTAATAATTTTTTTTCTTAAATGTTGAACATACATTAACCAATACCAATGCGGAAGAAACTACAAACATAAGTTAAGATAAAATCATTACATAAGATAACACATTACACTAATGTTCATAAAAATCAGTTAACTATCCCAAGGGTTCCAAGACGTAGTTACATATAAGTTAACTAAACTACTAAGAACAGTCTAACACATAATTACATGATATATCTTTGGTTCGTTTTAAAACCCAAATTGAAGTATTCCTAATTCTTTACTTAATCATAATGAAAAGAACAAGAATTATAAAGTACACTAACATATTCATTTCAACTGAATAATAAGATACATCCTTTACATCAATGTAACCAAATGTACATACAACAAGATACATCATATTCTTTAAGAGAATACATCTTCCACTACACATGTCACATGGAAAGAAATAATACAATACAAGTACATATACATCTCTTGAATCAATGTCACTAACTAGTACATAAATGGAATACAAGATATACACCTCAAGATGATAATAATAAAGTCTCAAAGAAATGAACAAGAAGATAAAAATAGGGTCAAGGATCATCAAAGTAGAAAGTCACAAATGTTGTATCTCAATGGTAATAGAATCACCACCACCCGACCACGTGGAACCAAGAAGTCCACTCCCACCGTGGTAAGGAGATAACATCAGACCCACACACAAAAAAATTAACCAAACAAGAAAGACTAATGCAAAGGTACACTGGATAAAAAGGCGATATAAGGATTACAAGGTTTCAAGTATAAATGATTAAGAGAAAAAAAAGAGTGTACCAAATGCTCACGTAGGAACCTAGAACACATATAGGGAAGTTTCATCACATAAGTCCACACTTGAGTTACCCAAGTAGTCCCTCTGGACCATGGCCCCCAAGTGACTCTATGTGGCTTAGTAATCCTTTCATAGAGACAAGGATCTTGACTATGCCAGACCTATACATCTCTGGGATGGGAAAACATATTCCTCCACTCTCATCCTTATCTTGTACTAGTACTCAAGGCATGAGAGGGAACACAAAATTATCTTGTTAATGTTTCTCCTAATACATTTATTATGTTATCACTTATTAGGTCACTTACAATGAGTTACCCTAGTAGCCTCTTAGGGCCCTAGCCCCCATTGCAAGGCACTCCCCCTCTATGCTCCTAGATAACCTACCCTAATGCTTCTAGCAAAAGAACCAAAGAGAAGACAAAAACCAAATCCATAAAGACTTCTCGTAAAACCTCAAGTCATGAAAATCCCTAATGCAAATGTTGGAGCATAACAAAGAATAATACATCCTATACAAGGATCCAAATTATCCATCTCATATTGGACATCTCAATAGAACAAATACCAAATCCATGTGGTATCATAATAGATCATGTCTCTCCAAACATGGAAAAAAACATAATCAAGAAACCATCAGACATATCAAAAATCAACTACACTAGAAGAATCAAGGTGACCAAGTTAACAAATCAAACCTCAACATAGTAATGGTTTGTCACCTTTTGTGGTAAAAAAGAATAATGATTGAGGATTAAGATCACCTCACTTAACTCACAAATGTTCCGAAACCACACATACATGAACATGATATAAAATTGGTTATGAAATTCTGCAAATAAACCTAAGGATTGAAAGGTACAAATCCATAAAGCACTTCAAGCTGTAAAAGACAAAACTCACCTAGGGGCATCAATCTATCCCAATCGACCTTATTCAACAAGGCCAAAAAAAACAAACCCCAATCAGAAAATACTATGCTATTAAGCACACTCACATCAAAGATTGCAATAAGGTAAAACAACTATTTACAAAATTGACCATTATAAATTAATTTATAATATTTCTTATACAAATTAATTTATTAAGTATAATTACTAAATAACAATATAATATAATTATAATAATAGTAAATAATATTAACATCTATAAATTAATTTATTAAATATAATTACTATATATATATATATATATATATATATATATATAAAAACTCATTAGAAGTATAAATTAATAACATATATATGTATGCATATATACATATATAGATATGTACCTAGATTTATTTTAGTTACATATATGAACATATATATATATATATATATATATGTGTGTGTGTGTGTGTGTGTGTGTGTGTGTGTGTGTGTGTGTGTGTCTTGTATATATGTTCATATATGTAACTAAAATAAATTTAGGTATATATCTATATATGTATATATGCATACATATATATATGTTTTTCTTTCTTTATGTTTTTTTGTGGTTGTTTTAGTTTTATTTTTATCTTCTTTTTAAGTTCCTCCTTCTCTCTTAGGTGCAATTTTCTTTTTTATTAGCTTTTTTGTTGTAGTTGCTCATTTGTTTTTAATTTTTGTTTAGTGTTTACTCTCTCTCTCTCTCTCTCTCTCTCTCTCTCTCTCTCTCTCTCTACATCCTTTGNTTTTTTGTTTTGTGTTTTCTCTCTCTCTCTCTCTCTCTCTCTCTCTCTCTCTCTCTCTCTCTACATCCTTTGAGTGAGGCTTTGTCTGCATCTTATATTTTTACATTTCTTGCACTCTCTCTCATTCTGATGATGAAGGAGTGTGATCTGAAACGTTGATGCTAAAAACACTTACACAATCAAATCCAAAAGAAAACAATTGATTTAAATAGATTGTAGAAATCTGATAATGTTAACTTAATATGAATTAATCTATAAATGTCAAAATAAATAAATTTAAAACAAAATATAAAAATAAACATAAACCTTTAACAATAAAATAAAACAAATAAACCTTCCCCATGATTTAAGGTGATAAAGGGGACATAGATTTTATTAAACAATAAATTAAAATAAAACATTTTACAAAATATAAATGTCCAAGAAAGGGAACTATCACGTGAGAAATGTACAATTTTTAATCAAAAAGGAAAAAGAAAAAAGTAAACATAGAGCACGCACATATTCCCATCACCATGTATGGAATGGGATTGGATAAGAATTTTTTATGAATAGTGCCTTTTCTATTAAAAAATAATAAAGTTACTTATCCACAAAAAAGGGGCGGGGGGATATAGAAATCACCCCGCAGAGTTCACACGGAAAATCCGGAAATGAAGACTATTCATCAAAAAAACATAAAGCCATTAGGCAGCAAGAGCAGTAGCAGAAGGTGGAGGATCTTTATCATCCGATCCCCACACCTCAGTGGGATTGACAGGAGGGTCAGGAAGAGACCAACCATCATCATCTTCTTTTTCTTTTTCTTTTTCATCCACCCTGGGCGGGGAGATAGCAAGAGCCAGGCGGGGAAACTTGGAAGAGGTGGCAGGAGGCCAATACCAACCACGACGAGCACCAGGAGCATCAGGAGTGGCAGACTGCGCCGGAGCCGGCGCCCACCCAGAAGGTCGAGGAGGCGGAGAAGCTGAGCGGCGCCGCCATCCATCCCCACCACCTCTCAGAGAGTGGTGACGAGGAGCCTGGGACCGAGGAGTGTGCGAGCGGCGCGCTGAAGAACTACGCCCATGGTGATGGCCTCTGGGAGGCGTACCCTCAGCAGAAAGGGCATCCGAAGGAACCTGAGCAATAGTGCAAGGAGCATTGCCCCAATGATTGAGCAGCTCCTGCAGGTGAGCTACTTCCAGAGCCACTTTATTTTCTTAAACTTGAATCTGCATCATTACATTATTACATATACAAGCTTTGTTAAACAAAGCAACATTCGTATCAAGAGAGCTATGAGAGAAAATAACAACATTTCTATCTTTCCAAATATTAAACAAAATCTCCATCCTGAAAGTATGCCAAA
>MU225776.1:4339386-4374889 GCA_018584345.1 Thuja plicata | reverse complement strand
TATTGCGCATGTGATACCAGGCTTCTCTCTCCCCAGCTGTCCAGCGAAAAGGCAAAGTTCCCTCCTTGTCAGAGGCTAGCTCAACCATGTTAAAGTCCCCACACATAACCCAAGTAGCTGGAGGCAATTTGTCTGCCAGCCAGACCCATAATCGAGATCTTTCAATAGCATCATTGGGGGCGTAAACATTAATTACACCAAAAGAATGATTATGCAGAGATAGAAAAATCCAAGTTGCACATTGCATCGGGTTAGACCCATGCGCAATAACAGAAGAATGAAGGCAAGGTGCCAGAATAGTAATGACATTGCCTTTGCCAGCTTCATGCTGAGAAGAAAAGACAATTCCATTCGGCCATATGACATGACAGGAAGAGTTCAGCAAAAACCCAGAAATTTTAACTTCTTGTAAACAAAGCACGTCCAGATTCTGAAGTCTGCGACGAGTATCACAAACATAGTACTTTCTGGAGAGGTCAGTTAGACCTTGCACATTCCAGGACAAAAAAATCATAAAAACTCTTGCATGGCTTCCTCGTCCCCAAGAGAGGAGAAGCTATTCTGCAAGTAGGCTGGAACAGAACCAAAGCTGGGGAGAAATTGTCTAGACAAGGTGAACCACCTTTTATCTGGGTCATCCATGTGACCATCAGGACTGTGAGACCTACGCATAGCCCTAGAAGTAGGCAAAGAAGCCACTGGCGGTGCCAGCACCACTTCTGGAGTGGATGGCTTTGCAGATGGACTCTTCCCTTGTGAAACAGGGTTTGAAACAATGGGCACCACTGGTGGCACATCAACTGGCGGGGAATGACCAATGGGCGCATCCGGAGATGGAAACACAGCAGTAGAGGCTGGTGGCATCTTAGGGCCTGAGGCATTTCGGCCTTTACGCGTAACTATAGTCCATTCTTCTTTTTTTCCAGCATCGATGGCTTTGACCGGCACATCTTTAAATGCAGGTTTCACCCGAGGGGTAGCCAGCGGGCAATCTTTGATCTTGTGTTTTGCCGATTGACACCGATAATAGGTGTTGGGAAGATTCAAATAAAGCACCTTTTGAGAGATGGTGAGGGCACCAATCTGAATTTCAACAGTGTCCTTGAGGTCCCTGGAAAGGTCGAGCTCAACACAGACCCGCTTCTGGGGATGGGCATTGAAAAATTTGTCATGCTCCATGACAATGACTTTGCCGAGGGTTTTAGCAATAGACTCAATAAATAGCTAGCATGGCAAAGGGATGCCAGGGAACTCGACCCAAACTGGAACCCTAATTTTTTTGTCGTCCGAGACAGTAAAGTCTTGAGATCATTTCTGAAAAACTAACAGGGAGGACCTAACACTCCAGGGTCCACGGTTAAAAACCGCTTCCGCCTGAGAAGGGTTAGCAAACTGGAAAAGGAAAAAACCTTTGGTAAGGTTTTACACACCATCAAGACAGACCCCATGCGGGGTCCAGCTCTTGTTGACCCAATCCTTGAGGATACTTTCAGGAGGAGTACGACCCACAAAATATCCAATCAACGTATATTTTTCTAACCATTCACAAGCAGAATCAAATTCCTGTGGATTAAGAACAATATCAGGGTTACCTCGTGAAAGACCTTCAGGACGAACTTGTGGGGAGGTTTGTTCAGAGGAGGCACCATGGCTATCCAAAGCTTCAACTCGCGCACCAGCAGCAACTGCTGGGCCGAAGTTGGCCGTAGCCATAATAAAAGCTAACCCTAATGCAAAAGGGATCCCGCAGTAAATGCGGTTTGACAGATGGATGGCTCATAGTGGAAACACAGACAGTACGCCGTACGCATCAGATTGGATAAGAATTCAAAAGAAATAAACAAACAAAAAAAAAAGTTAGGCTTGATTTAATGCAACAGGTGAATTTAGAAAAAAAAAAAAAACTTTGGTCAACACAAGTTTGACCCTTATTTTAATGCCAATTTGGGGAGAAACAAAATTAGGAGAAAATATTAAGAGTTTATTAAAACCATTCTTCTCATACTTGACGCCTAGCTTAGTGGTGGGGTGTGTGAACAAGTTTTAAATTTAATTTAATTTATCTTTTTTTTTCAGAGGATTATATATATATATATATATATATATATATATACCACAATTTCATATTCTAGAAAGAAGAATGAATTATTTAAGAGCAAGAAGGTAAGGGTATAGATCTATTTTTCCATAACAATCTATATTTTTCTTTTCTAAATCTTGTTTAATATAAGTTATAGAGTATTTATTTCCACAATCTTTAACTATTCAAATTGTGATTTTTTTCATATAGGTATGGGTTGAAATAACTAAAAATAAATTGCACATTCAACATTGATATGAATTTCTTGCTCACAAAACAATTTTAATGGTTTCTATTTAATTTTCACAACTAAAGAAAGGCATTCTTTTCAACCAATCCAAAAATATCAACCATCTCGAAGACACGAACAAAACATTTTTTTCTGAAAGAAAGATTTGCAAAAGGATTACAAACCCTACCTTAATCAACAGATGATATGCAACAATGAAGATCAACCTCAAACTCCAAAAATCCAAGCTTTCAAAAATATTCTTTAACTTCAAATCCAAACCCAAAAAATCATGCAAATCTCTGTGTGGAATAATTCCCAAAAGAAGGCTAGTAAAGAAAACCCAACAACCAAGGTTGAAAACATGCAACTCCCAATTACAGGAATGAAATTCAACTTCTAAAAGCACTTAACTCAAAATCCTAGAAATCAGAACTCAACTGTTAAAAACAATAAAAGTTCAGCTTTGTTTTATCAAAAAAATTATGCATTTAAAAGTGCATGACTTAATTTAAATTTATAAAATATGTAACTTGATAAATCTCTTGAATATTCTTCATCTTTGGAGAGGGACGAGATTCCTCAATGATATTAGAGGTTGCCTTGGAAATTTCACTAGTTCCAAAATCATTGGAATATTCACCATTATCAATGGCCACTTGTGGAATGGGAGAGGATTGTACCATATCCTCAAAACCTTCATTAAACTTGACATATCTACTTGTCAACACATCTTCTACACTAGGGTCATACAACATGTATCCTTTCTTGTGATCATCATAGCCCACAAAGATGCACTCCCATTGCTACTACTTTGTAATCATCATTAATATTCTTGATTAGACACTTATTTGAATAGAATTCAACCTTATAACCATGTTGAGTTATTTGACTCATTGAGAGAATATTTTTGGTTAATTTAGGTACAAGATTCACATCTATAACTTTCAACTTTTTACCATCATGTCCTTTCATTGAAATTGAACCAAAGCCTTCAATTGCATGTGAACTATCATCTCCAAGAAATATCCTTGCACCCTTTGTTTCTTCTAAAGAACCAAAGAAGTTTTTATTGTAAGTCATATGTTGGCTAGCTCCTGAATCAATATACCATGTGTCACTTGAATTTCCTTGAGCAGCTAAAGAAGCTATCATAATATTATGATCAACATCTTCTTGACCAAAATTTGATTGCCTTCTTCGATGAAATCTTCTTTGTGATTTCTTATGACATTGATCACTTTTACTCAACATTAAAAATCACTTAACTCATTTTTAACTCCTTTTTGCATTTAAAAATTAATTTTTTATATTTTAATTAAATTAAAATTCCTAGTATATTCGAAATATGCAATTTGATTATTGATATTAATTTATATTATTTTAACATTTAATTTAGATTTAGATTTAATATTTAATTAAATATTTTATTTTCATAATTAGACTTTTAATTAATTCTTTTAAATAATCAATGGTACTTAATTAATTTTCATTAATTAACTATTCATATATTTAATATTTCCATATACATAAGATATAACTATTTTAATCTCATAATTAATCTTAATTCAATCTTTAATGCACTAATAGCACAAAATTCACATAAAGACACCTAACAAATAAACACAAAGGAAAAACCAACTAAACCCATAAAGTACTAATCAAGCTCAAAGAAAGTAATTACGACTCCGTCCCTCAACCACATCAGGCACATCAAACAAAAATATAAAACATACACGCCAACCATACACATGCAAGTATGAGGTCAGTAAAAACTATAAACATAAATAACATCATCATATGCAAATAACCATCATCATCTAACTAACATGATATAAATCAAACGATTAAAGTATCATAGCACAAAATCATTAAATACACTAAAGATCTAATATACATTAAAAGTGGTCTAAAAGGAGTTCACATCATAAACATAAATGACAGTGGATGAGTGGGTATTACATTACCACCCTTTCTTTTCTTCTATGTTGCTAAAGCTTTGATATTTTTTCCAAGTCGATTGTAGAGTTTCTGGTGTTTTTTGTGCTCAAAATTGCTAAGAGATTACCATCTCCATCTCTAGGGTTTAAAAATGCATGTTGAAACATACATTGCGAGAATGGTTGATGTGTCCATCATTGCCTCGTATGCCAAAGTGCCCAGGGTGGTGAGAGGTGCAAGAGAGAAAATGGAAATTGTAGAGGTGGGGATTACAAGAGATTCCACAATGGTGAAAAACCTAGTAGATAATATTGCAGATTCATTGTTGGCTATGCCTACAAAGGGATGAAGAGAGGGTTCCTTACAAAGAAAGATAATTCAAAATTTTATCGTGGTAGGTCTGAAAATTTGGAATGCTGGCTTACCCAAGTATATGGTACCCAATGTCCATCCTTTCCCAGAATTAACTGAGGTAATGGAAAGCCATTTTGATGCAAACACCAACACCATTCAGTACAATAATCTCAAAGTGGTAATAAGCCCAAATTTCATAAGAAGTACGTTGTGTATTCCAAAAATGGTGAATGGTATGTGTAGACACCTAAAATTGACCAGGTGTATCTTAAAGCATTCAAAACTATAAATTTCAGCTAAATGCCTTAAAATCTCATCTCAATGCAAACCAAATGGATCAAATCAAATGGACATTTATAAAATCAAGTGGACAAAAATCAAATTAAAATAAAGGATCAAATAATCATGAAATCAAATTATTAAATTCAAGCCTAAAGGGATTAATCAGAATTATGCAATTGATTTTAATCAATTAATTGTATAGTTTAAATCAAAAAGATCAAATCCAACCCATTCACCCTTACATGGCTAAATTAATTAAATGATTGAGTTATTTAATTCCTAATTTCTTTGAGACAACCAACCAACTTTCCCTCCATTTGAGAACACCTCAAAGCTTTTGACTTAACCAAAGTTTGATCATGATCAACTCACTCTAACCCCTACCCTTGGGAAAATGCTATAAATACAAGCCATTTCCTTTGTGTTTGGGATCTAAGAATTTCAAGAGAAAAAGCATCCTTATTATAGGCATTTGGAGAGAATTTGAGAGCTTTTGATCATATTTCAACATTTGCATAGCATTTAGAATATCATGTTTAGGAGAATTTGTTGTTTTATCATTTATTTCTCGTTCTAGGATTGTCCTTGGGAGAGATTAAGACTGAGAGCTCTCTTAACAAAGCTTAGATAGAGAACCTTTAGATGATATGGGCTTTAAACTTTGATTCTTAGATTAAATAGCATTTTCTTTCCATAGAGTTGTTGCTTATTATCCTAATTTCATGAAGTTGTTAATCTTACACACACAAATAACGCCCACCGTGGGGCTTTAAGCCTCTTTTCTAACATTTAATCTTAATATTTTGTTTGTTTTTCTTGTTCTTTGTGTTATTTTACAGAAAAAATAGGAGAAGAGCCGTCTATGCAACATTCAAAGCTGCTTGTGAACAATAAAATGCTTCCTACGGAGTTTCTTTCGTCTCTGTCTTTCGTTCTTCAGCGGCGTGCTAGATAAAGTGTGTCACCTACTAGATAAAGTGTACCACTTGCTAATTTCCAAGAGCCGCTTTCCAACAACCTTTGGCCGCCTTTTATACTTTTTTGTGCCGCTTGTTAATTTTGTTTAGCCACCTGTGAATTGTTTTAAGCCACTTAGTAGGATTTAAAAGACACTTAGAAAGTTTCTATTTACGCATAGCAACATTTAAATACCGCCTTTTAGCTGTTAAATGCCGCGTAATTTTTTTTTCTTTAAATCAAGTTTTTAATGATTTGTTCACTGATTTGACTCTCTGTGTTTTTCTATCCTGTAGATGAAAAATCACCCAAAGGTGCAGAAACCAGAGAAACGGGTCACAAGGCTTAGCAAAGAGGTGAGAATTAAGGTTAAAAATGACAAAAAAATACATGCAGCCAATCTTTTAGAGAGTTTATTTGAAGAGGAACACTTATATGATCACTACATTAAAGTTTTTTTTTCTTACAAGAGAAAATTTCCCATTCTTTAGTTAATTTTCATGCCTACTTCTTTAAGCTTTGATTTGATAATATTTTCATTAAAAGAGCTTTTAGGAGGGAGTTTGTCATTTTAGTTTTCCAATTTTTCTTCACTTTGTCTCTCTTTGTGTTGACTAACTTGTTGGAGGAGCCAGAGTGGGAACGATCGCCACTAGGTGAGTGGAAATAAGCCAAATCACTCAAAAATGCACCTAGCCTTGCTAGCTTCGAAAACTAGGTATTTATCTAATCAAGCTTGCATTGTTTAACTTGTGGAAAATTCTTTGAATCTAGCATAATTAGGGACACCCTACTATTTTCTTTTCAAACAAGACATTAGGTATATGCTCTCAACTTTTCAAAGTTGATAAAAAAGCCAAAAGTGTCAAGTTTGGGTGGTAGAAAGAAAGGGAAGATTAATTGAACCACACATCTCATTTTTAAGAACCTCCTTGTCAAGAGGTTGAAAACGAACAATTTTTCTTGAGGTGTTTGGAACAAGGAAAAAAAATAGGGTTATACTCTTCACTCTTTGAGTGAATCAAACTCCTAAACTTGTTGGACTAAGTTCGGTTCTTGCTTTCCATATTCATGCTAGCTAAATAGAGCTTTAAAGGGCTTCCCTCCCAAGAATTGCCTTACGAGGATGGTGAGAGGGAATGACCCAAAGTGGGAGATATTCTCTTTTACCGCAATGTCATCTGACCCACTATAAATAAATGCACTTTACCTTAATCAGAAAGTGAGTAAACCTTGTGCAAGCCATCCTCACTTCCTCGAGTAGTCCTTCGGGATTGTGCAAAATCATACTTTCATGTGTGTGGGAAGCCCACAGTGGGGTAAAGGATCTTGACAAGATTTAGAATGGAAAGGATTGAAAACCTTGATAAAATAGCATACCTACCTTTGTAGAGCCATTGTTACAAACCAAATTTGTTTGACTGTAAGGTAGACTGTTTGGAACAAATTCTTGTGTAAACCTGTAAAAACATCTGAGAACATACACTTTTAGTGTGGTTTTAGGGATATGGTACAACTTTGATGTGTGTGTTGAGCTTGTACTCTATTTTCACGCAAGATTCTTTTTTGATAAATCTGATCAAAACCCTTAAATTTTTAAATCTAGAAAATATAAAAAAACTGATAAAATCAACTCTAATCAACAAAGCGCCACATACCAAAATTTTAGAGCTACGTACAAACAAAACTGGGCCACTTAAAAATCTTAAAACACCACTTGAAATCATTCAATAGTCGCATAAGCAACTGGAAAGTGTCATGTATCAACATTTTAAAACTGCCTGTCAATAGCCAAACGCTGCCTGCTAACTGCAGAGCACTGCGTATAGTGATTCCAGTGATCGCGTATCAATGATAAAAGGCCGCTTACACGTAGGCAAGAGCCACACAGAAATAAAAAATGGCAAATAGTGGGTATATGTCGAGGGGTTGAAAACAAGAAAATTTCATTTTTGGATACCCTTTTGGACGTTTTACCTCTATGAATACTTAACTAGATTAGAATCCGCCATTATTGGGAATTTTGCAAATTTATCCACGGATTGATCATTTAAGCAAGTTAAAAACCTAGGATTTTCATTCGATTCATGTTAATGCCAATTTTTACTTGATCCCATTACGTTAAGACTACCCTACAACCAGACGGGTCTTATCTAAGGCAAGAGTGTCCTTTTTCGGGTGATCCTTTTTCTTCAAGGCCCTTACAAGAACCCATTAAGGAAATAGAACCAAGGATGTCTTTCCCATTTGGGCATATCGATCCCAATCAATTTAATCATGTCAACAAGGACATGAACAACAATCAGGGAAATGTTGATCCTAACAATAAAGGATCCAACAACAATACCAATGGAGGAACAAACATGGACCCTAAAAATCAAGGGATGAACAATACCAAAAATGGGGGAAACATTGACCCTAATGATGAGGAGTTAACCAATGAAAAGGTTAATGAGGCTATGCAAAGCCCTTTCTTCATGAAACTTATGGAAAAAGTGTTGGAAAAAGACAAGGAGAAGTACTTCTTAGACCTAGCACAAACGGGTCTCAAATTTCCACACGATTATGATGTCACCAAACTCAAACAAGAAGAAGCTGAGGCTAATCCCATTGACATCATGAACAAACAATTTCAACTTTTTCAAATCCAATTGGACATGATAAAACAAAGTGGGGCTCCTAAACCCTTTTCTATCAAAGCTTTGTGTCCATTTCCATTTGATAAGTCTTTAATCATGATCCCATTTCCAAAAAATGCTATTTATCCTAAATATGATAAATATGAAAGAACATCTAATCCTCAAGATCACTTAAGGGAATTTGGTGCCTTAAGTCTAGAGTTCATGCATGACACAACTTACCTTATGAGGTTATTCCCTAGAAGTTTGAGAGTTATGGAAATGGAGTGGTTTTCAAAGTTACCCTCCAGCATTCGAACCTTTGAGGAGTTGGCCTCTAAGTTTGTAACTCACTATTCCTACAATATCAAACATGAGGTTACAATGCTTAATCTATGCAACACTGAAAAAAGAGAAGGAGATGGATTCCTACTTTTCCTACAACAATAGAGAGCGGTATTTGCTAGATTCCCTCAGAGTGTACCCAAAAAGGAAAAGATGGATATTTTTTTAAATAGCTTGAATAATTAAATGAACTATCGATTAAGGCTACAATGTCCTAGGTCATTTCAAGACCTAATTGAGAATGCGGTGACAACGGAAGAGGTATTGATAAAAAGTGGAGAAATCAAACTTTACAAAGATAACAAGAATAACAATAACAACAATACCTCCAACACTAATCAAAATAGAAATTCCAACAACAACAACCGATTTTGGATGAAGAATAACAACAATAAAGGAGCGGTTAACGATGGAGTGGTAGAGGATAACACTTTAAAGGCTACCCCTTTCAATCTCACTCAAAAATCATCTCAAGCCAATAATGTGAACCAAGCACCCAAAGTGCCCTTTAACAACAACAAAAATAATAACAACTTTGGGAATAATCAAGGGACTTACAAGCCTAAACCTTTCTTTGCGCCTACACCCAAAAGGACATTCACTAATTTGGGTGAACCATTGGAGAATGCATTAAGGAAACTTATTGCAAATAAAATTATTGACTTACCAGTGGCACAACAATATGAACCTCAAATCAAGCTGAATTGGTGGAGTGACAATAACCATTGCGACTATCATCGAAATAGAGGACATAAGACCAATGATTGCATGCATCTTAGGCATGATGTAGAAGATCTCATAGAAAATGGTGTGATAAAAGTGGATGGCCATCAAAATAATGAAGATCACACAGCCTTTAAAACTTCTTTCTATAAACATGAAAAAGGAGAATCTTCCAATTCAAACAATGGAGGAAACAATGCGAATAATGCAAGAGGCAGTCATAATGTTAACTTTGCTCATACTTATGACAATACTATCAATGTTGTTGTGATCAAAGATCAGCCTATTCAAAAGTTTGCTAATGCCATCACAAGGGGGCAAGCCTCAAAGGTTACCCTACAAGGGGGTACTCCTATTACTATTTTCCCTAAAACACCAACTATTTTGGCTAAACAAACACCACCCACAACAAAGCCTTATAGTTTGGTGGATCAATTACAAAAGAATCCAACACAAATATCAATTTTGGAGTTGTTGAAATTATCTTATAATCACAAGGAGATCCTGAAAAAATCCTTGTGTGAGACCACTGTTCCTATAAACTTGGAGGAAGACAAATTTCAGAACATGGTAGGGCATCTCATAGCCCCTCATTATCTTTCCTTTTCAGAGCAAGATGACATGTCTATCACACATCATCAAAACTTACCCTTGCATATAGAGGTATTAATCCAAAGACATAGGGTCAAGAGATTTCTCATAGATGGTGGATCTGGTCTTAATATTTTCACTTTAAACCTTGTCAAATCATTAGGGTTATCTGAGTCTTCTATTGATCCAAAGAACCAAATCACTATTAAGGCTTATGATGAGGAGGAAAGATCTTCAAAGGGTATGATCATTCTACCAATTCAAGTTGGACCAATCAAAAAGGATACCATATGTCAGGTACTTGATATGAAATTGACCTACAACATCTTACTAGGGAGGCCATGGATACATGAAATGCAAGCAGTACCCTCTACATATCACCAATGCATAAAATTTCCATACATGGGGGAAGAGATCACAATTGGAGGTTATTCAAATCCTTTCCAATATTGAAATGCTTTATAGCCAAGTCATGAATTGTATATTACTCATAATAGGGAAAGATTCATCCCTAATATTACCATGGAAGAAGCCAAAGAGGAATGTCCAACCCAACATCAAATGTCACATCAACTTCTAACCCTATTCAGACTAACTCAACTACATCGACTAAGGGAAAAGAAAAGATGAGTAATGAGGGTTCAGATTCAAAGGATAATTCAATTCAGACTTTAACATTGAGAATGGAAACTTCTAAACCCACGGAGGAGGAGAGAGAATAAACTAAGAAAGATCATTCTGAAAAGATGAGTGACCTAATGAATCAATTTGAGAAACAATGCGAAATTACTCAAAAGGGGTAGGGGAATATTTCGTTTCCCTATTTGATTTACCTACATCTCCAAGGACACATGGGAAGCCATCCAAAGATCATCAACCTCATAAATACAATTCCCATTTTTTAAGGGAATGTGACAAACAAGAAATGGACAAAGAAGATAACGAGGTATTACAATGGCTTTATAAAGAAGATGACAATTCAACTAATTCCAATGAAAGGGTGCAACATATCAATATCCAAACTGATTAATATGGAAAGGGATTTGATATCATGAAGAAAATGGGGTATAAGGGAAGAGGACCCTTAGGAGTTTGACATAGAGGGTTGTTAGAACCTATTAAACCAGTTTGGAGAGCGAAAGAAGAGAAGGTCGGCATAGGTTTTCAACATAAAGGAGAAATTTCAAGTCCCATGCATGATTTTCGTGCACATATCAATATGGTAGGTTCTGAAAGTGAAGATGATTCTAGGGATTATAAATTGGATTCCTTTTCCAAAGAATCTTTTCATGACATAGAGATTGATACCATTCACACTTATGCAACTCCTCCTAAAGTTGAGAATCAAGAACATGTAACTCAAAGTTTGAATTCAACTCAAACATCAAGTGAGCCTCGACAAGTCAATGTAGAACAAGCACCTCTTTTCACTCAGTGGGTAGGTGAACCTTGGGTACCTTCATGGGTAGGAGATTATAACCTAGTGTTTAATGCACATGCTTTCTTTCCCATAGAAATCTTAGAGGACTCTAATGAAGAGGATTTTGATCCTTCTTCCATGGACCATCTTGAAGAAGCACATGTCATAGAACATGATGATACAATGTATGAACCATAAAATGAAGTCATGTCCTTAAATCCTTCAAATGAAAGCCCATCCAATGAATCCTTTTCCTTAATGCACCCCGAACTTATCAATTGGGATCTTTCTGAGCCAAATGACTTACTCTACTTTCCTAATGACAATGCAATGGCCTTATACCTCAACGCGGTTCAACCCAATTCTTCCACCAACAAATTTAATCCAGGCATGATGATAGGGGTGGGTGTACAACCTCTTAATCCAAAAAATGAAGAGAAAATATACCAAAAAAAATGAGAAGGTCTAGTGGTGAAAACCACCATGTGGCAATGCTAGACCTAAAAAAAGTAAAAATAAAGGATGTTTCCAAAGGTGAAAACCCAACTGTGGAACCTAAGGGAGAGAGCTTGGACACCTTAATAGCTCATGAAGATAAAAGGTCACCTATACTTATTGAATCCATAGAAAAGGTTAACATTGGAACATAAGAGGATCCTAAATTCATTCACTTGGCAGCATCTTTGAGTCCTTTGGAGAGAGAAGAATTCATTGCATTCTTTCAGGAAAAACAAATTAACTTTGCATGGTCATATGCTGATATGCCTGGATTAGATACAAGTTTCATAGTGCATCACTTAAATGTGAAACCAGGGGTTAAGCCCATCAAGCAGAAGTTGAGAAAAATGTATCCACATGTAGCCCTTTTAGTCAAAGCTGAATTGGATAAATTACTCAAAGAAGGATTTATAATAGTAATAGCATATGCCAAATGGATCTCCAACATTGTACCAGTTACCAAACATGATAAAACCATAAGAGTTTGCATAGATTTCAGAGATTTAAACCTTGCTTGTCCAAAAGATGACTTTCCATTACCTAGCATTGATGCTATTGTGGATCTCACTGCAGGTCATTCTATGTTTTCACTTATGGATGGATTTAGTGGGTATAAACAAATTCGCATTGCACCTGAGGATCAAGAGAAGACAACCTTTACATGCCCATGGGGTAATTTTTTTTGGAATGTAATGTCGGGGCCACTTACCAAAGAGTAATGACTACCATTTTCCATGACATGATGCACACCTTTATGGAAGATTATGACATGATGCACACATTCTAGCTAAGTCACATAAAAGAAAAGATCATTTATCCATATTTGAAAATATTTTTACTAGGCTAGAACAATTCAAAGTGAGACTTAACCCAAAGAAATGTGTGTTTGGGGTACAATCTGGAAAACTCCTAGGGTACATTGTTTCAACAAAAGGCATTGAAGTAGATCCTGAAAAGGTACAAGCAATAATTAACATGGACATTCCAAAGAATATTAGTCAAATGAGGTCACTTCAAGGAAGGATACAATCTATAAGAAGGTTCATTTCTCAATTGGCGGAAAAATGCCATTCTTTCACCAGATTACTACATAAAGACACCATCTTCATATGGGATGAGGAGTGTGATAAAGCATTTACATTGTTGAAAATATACTTAATGAATCCACATATCTTGATGTCACCTATTCAAGGAAAACCTTTGTTACTCTATATTTCAGCAACAGAAAGATCTTTAGGAGTCTTATTGGCACAAGAAAATGATGAAGGAAAAGAACGGGCTATCTACTACTTGAGTAGAGCATTGATCAAATATGAGTTAAACTATATCTTCATGGAAATGGCTTGCCTAGTAGTGGTATTTGCCTCTCAAAAGTTAAGAAATTATATGTTGTTGCATAAGGTGAAGCTCATAGCCAAAATTGATCCCTTAAAATACTTACTTAGCAAAATAGATTTAATTGGAAGGATTTCAAAGTGGGTCATGGTACTTAGTGAATTTGACATTGAATATGTTGATAGGAAAGAGATCAAAGGTCAAGTTATAGACAATCAATTGGCTTAATATCCTCAAGAATCTACACATTCATGCAAGTGGAATTTCTAGATTCTGAAATTGTGAATGTGGAAGCTAAGACATGGACTTTATACTTTGATGGATCTTATACCCAAAATGGTAGTGGAGAAGGAATTCTTTTGATTACACCGCAAGGTTACATAATCCCAAAATCTTACAAGTTGTTGTTCCCTTGCACCAATAATATAGTAGAGTATGAAGATTTAGTCATAGGAATCAAGATGGCCTTGGAATGGAATGTCACAGAATAACAAGTCTATGGGGACTCTCAATTAGTCATCAATCAAGTTAATGATGAATATAATACTAAGGATGAAAAACTGATGCCTTACAAGAAATTGGTGGATGATTAGAAAAAGTACTTTGCTTTTATTACTTTTGAACAAATTCCAAGAGACAAGAATAGAGCAATGGATGCAATGACTACTTTGGCATCTTTACTTCAAATGCCCAATCAAAATGAAAAGTATGAGTTCTTGGTAGAAGAATTGGTTAAACAAACATTTGACCTACCTGATACCCAAATTATTGCCCTTTTAAATGGACATGAGTCACCATGGTATGGACCCATCGATGCCTACCTAAAAGACCAAACCTTGCCTATAGACCAAACCCGTGCTCAAAAACAAATTTTCATAAGACAAGTGGCCCGTTATACCATCCTTTTTGACACATTGTATCGTAAAGGTCTTGACAGAATGCTCTTTAGATGTCTAGAGGAAGATGAATCAAAATTAGCTTTAAAAGATGTCCATGAGGGTATTTGTGGGTCACATTCAAGTGGTTTAAACCTAGCTAAGAAAATCCTACATATGGGGTACTTTTGGAAAACCTTAGAAAGAGATGCTTGTCAATTTGTCAAAGTTTGTGCAAAATGTCAATACCATGGAGAAATGATCCTTGCACCAGTACAAGAGTTACACCCATTTGTCACACCATGTCATTCTATCATTGGGGTTTTGATTTGATTGGCATGATTTATCCACCTTCTTCAAATGGACACAAGTATATAATCACGACAATAGAATACTTCACTAAATGGGTTGGGCTTTCCCTTTATCAACTGCAACAAGGAAGTAAATTTCCATGTTTATCCTTGTAAAGGAGAAAAATGATGCTTATGGAATAAGAGTGTTTTCATACTCAAATCACTTATAACCTTACATTTAATGTTTAGAGTGGAGGGATAAATAAGACATTCCCCTTTATTCTCAAATGCACAAAGAAAGGATCCAAATTGATCAACCCAAAAGGATCAATGCATAAATAAATCAATCTATTGGAAATAAGAATAAAGAAGGAGATCCTAGGTTTCCCTCTTAAAATGTGTGTGAATGAATGTAAATGTGTGATTGATTTAGAATGATTGAGGATTTGAATTGAAATGGATAGGATAAATGTACTAACCTTGAAATATTACAAATCAAAGAATGTTGTTTTCTGGGTTCTGTACTCAATTTCTGGAAAATCCAAAGTATGATCCGGAAAGGAAATGCAAACATGAAAAAAACCCACAAATATTTTTCTGATCCAACTCTGTCTTATGAAAAAGGTTGAACTTGACCCACAAATGTCAACCCTGACCCAATAATGTCGACCCTGACCTGCATAGATCTGACAGAGAATTTACTCGCGCCGTCTGAAAGAAAGCCGAAAAGGGTATCCAGATCTATGTCCAAATCCACAGTCCTGAACCTATACCTACAATAAAAATAGTTTTGTTTTTTGTGGGGGAGGGGTTTCCCTTAGTCAAACCCCAATTTAGGAATTAACCTTGAAATCAATAATTGAAATAAGAATGCTAGCAAGTAGTAGAATTGAATCTAAGAATGAAGATATGATATTTGATAGATATGCAATTGTAATTCAAATGTAAGAAAATATGTAAATATGAAAGCTTGGGCTTTAGAAACCATAAAACTCCATAATTGAATGCCTGAAATCCACCTTGAAGAGATGATGAAAGAGTCTTTGAGGATGCACAAAGGATCTTGAAGGAAGGTCACACCATCATGATGGCTAGATCTAGGGTTTGAATGATGAATCTTGAATGCTTGAACCAAATCCCTTCAAAGGATTGAGAGCTTTAATCCTTGGTCTTCAATGGAGAACTTGAATACTTGAGAGGAATAATTTAACACCTTGAGAGATTGAAAACATGTAGAACAATGCATGCTTGAACAAAATATTGGTTAGAGATTTTTGCACTTAGAAGACTTAGAGAAAAATGAGAGGGAAAGGCTTCCTTTTATATGAAATTAGGGCACAATATTCTAAGGAGGCCGACATATGAGAATTAAATTCCAATTAGACCCATTCCCCTAGAAGAGGACCTAAGTTAAATATAATTTAGGAATCACCGATTCGGAACCCGAAATAGCTGACCTGGAAGTGGGAAATAACTTTTTGCAAAGACCGACATCCAAAAACTGTAGGACCCTGAGATTTGAACCCTGGTTCAAGGTCAAGGTTGAACTTGACCTAGGTCAAGGTTGAGGTCAACATAGACCCAAAAGGTCAACCCTGACCCTAAGGTCAAAAACCTCAGATCTGCAGTCCACGATGCCAAAAGCTGGATGGAAAGAAGTGGAAAAAGAGGCACAATAGGGGGAAATCCAGGTCAAAGTCAAGAACCCATTCAAGGTGCTTGATATGACCCCAAACTACCTACTTAGAAGGCTAAACCAGTCTACCATGGAAGTGCTTCCATTTTCTGACTATACATTTAGCCCCCACTTTAGCAGGAGTATAGAAATCAAACATGCTCACAATAAAGTTAGAAGAAAGACACTGGTGGATTGCAATGAAGCAGAATATCACTAAGTCAAGGACATGAGCCCCTAGACCAAGGATTATTACTCAACATACATACATAAATATATGAAAAATAAAGAGCAATCGATCATAGAAAACATACATGATTACATAAGAAAGACAAGAACAAGACTATAGATAACATAGCTTCATGATATAATCCTACTAGCATGAAAGTGAAAGAGAGAGAAGGGAAAGTGATTATCTCACCTAGTAAGATGCCCACCTTACTATGAATCAACAAGGAGGGAGAGCCCAAAAGGTTCACCCATAAACTATGCTTGTAATTGTAAGTGCATCTTCTGACGGCTTTTAAAATATCTATAGATCCACATTCTTGTATCACTATGGAATATAAAATGCGTTTCCATTCAGGATTTAGAAACTTATGTGAGTTACCTTTTAAGGATTTAGCATATTGTAAAATTAAAAAGGGTGCGTATCTCTGCAGGATTTAGCAACTTATGTGTGTTACCTTCCAAGGATTTAGCAAACATAAAAGTAAAAAGTGCGCGTCTCTTCAGGATTTAGCAACTTATGTGCGTTACCTTCCAAGGATTTAGCATGCTGCAAAATGTAAATAAATGTAAAATATAGTAAAAGGGAGACCATATATATGCCCCCTCCTTATCATGGCTACCTACTAGGTAGGATAAGGAAGAGGAAGAGGATACCTACTTCACAAGATAAGGAGATATCCCACTTAACAACAATTATACCATATTCTTAGCGAAGAGCCTTGACCCTTTCATCCAAGAGCATAGATAATCTTGAAATGGATATGCCACTTATGGAAAAAGGATCCTCAAAATGGAAGAGATATTATAATCAAGACCCTCACCATAAAGGAGTGCTTAGGATAAAAAGTCATCTTCTAAAGAAAAGAGGGACCAAAGATTCAATCAACAAGCCCCCAGTAATCAAGAGGAAGCAGAATCTTTGGATGAAGGACTCTAACCCAAAGCAAGAGCAAGAGTTTATCAAAAACATAGTTTGGAAAATAAAGAAGAGGTGATGACCTAGGAAAATCACCTCTTATATAAGAGGGTATCCATAGTAAAAAAACATACATTTTTATAAGGAAATAATGTTATATGATAAACAAATGCCACTAAGCTAAGGAAAGAGGACACTTAGATAGAGGAAGAAGAAAAATACCTTTCCCCCCAGGGGTGAAAGAAAGGGATATATAAAATTATGTCAAGAGATATTGTAGCAAAGAGATATCATGTGAGAAGTGAAAAAGTAACCCTTGTGAGGGATAACACATTATTCAGTTTCCAAGGTGAGAGATTCATCAACCATGGAAACCCAATGTCAGACAATGAAATAGGTTATAATCAAGGACATAGATCCTTAATGCAAACCAAAATTTTCATGTATATTGGATATCACATAATACATAAATACTGCTTAACCAAGGGAAAGTGGATCCCAGAAAGATAGAAAAGAAGGAGATGGCATCCCACCCCCCCAAGTGTGGGAACAAGGATGAAAGGGGACCTATTATATCACTCACAATACTATGCAAGACAACAAGCCCCCAAATATTAGGCTAGCATTGTTTACATAATATGGAGTTCCATAATAGGAACATAAATGTTATTTAGAGAAAATAGGATTGAAATATAACTCATTGCCACATGATAAATAAATAATTTTACTAACAATGAGATGCCTAATCTTATAATGTAAAGCTTGAAATTCATTAGAGTGATCATGAAATTTATGATAGAAACAAAAAGGAAGAATATTCAAGTATAGACTACGTTTCTTTTTGTGTTTAAGTCTAGTAATTATCTTAGCACGAAGGAGTTTAGGTAGAACAACCTCTTGGTCAAATTCCTTCATAGGGTCATCATGTTTTGAAATGTTATTTGAGATGTTGGTAATATTGCTATGTTGTTGAGAATTAAATCCCAATCCATAAGAATTCTCATGCCCCCCATTATGTAAGGGCATTTGAATTCCCTGTTTATGCTTAGCACAACCTTGAGTATGGAATCCTTGTTCAACTAGTAAATGATATCTAGGACCATATCAAGAAGCCATATCAAAAGGAGTCAATGGAACTTCAGTAGTCACTATGTCATCATTAGTATGTTCAATAGATTTAAAAGAAGGAAAAATAAAGGGATACATCCTAGGAGAATATGGGTTAGGAGCTTGATTATCCATAGGATCATAACTAAGAGTGAGAGCATTAAGGGAATTTATATAATTCCCCGCTAATGTCTCATTACTAGAAGAAATCCCAAATGGAAGTAAAGAATCTGTAATGTTCTCTTATTTCTCCAAAATGTCCACATAAGGAGAGTGTGTTTTAGAAAAAGAGTTCTCATCATGTATGAATATGTCATCCATTAATAAATCACCCTCTTGTATGAAAGCATCTTCACAAGGAGGAGATAAATCAATGTCTTTATCCAAGGGTTCATCCCAAAAAGTAGAATCATCCCTAATGGCTTCATGAGGAAGAGAGTAATCAACATCCAAATCCAAAGGTTCATCCCAAATAGGAGTATTATCCTCCCTATCAATAAAGCACATTGTAGGAGTGCCTAAATCTTGATCCCTAAAGGAGAAAGAATTGTATTCTAAAGTAGGCTCATAGAAAAGACATATATTAGGAGAAGAATCATCAATCCTTAACTCATCTCCATGGTAAAGGTCAATTGAAGAGATTGTAGAGGAAGATAAAATAGGAATAGGATCAATGGAGATCTCATTCAAACCATTTTAATGCTCACTTCCATGTACCTCATTATGGGATCTATCTTTTTTAGCAACAAAAGCCTCATCAAAGTATTCAAAACAAAAATCATACATGTTGAACACAATGAAAAATGTAAATGTTTTTGTATTTTTAAAAACAAATTGTGATTTTTATGAATTTTGAAATATAAATGCAATAGCATAAAATAAAACCTACTTCTATATGCATGCAAGATCTAAATATGAAATGCAAATCTAACACCAAAAATAAAGTGTTGTCTATCGCGGGTTCACCAAAATGTAAAGGAGAAAAATGATGTTAATTGAATAAGAGTGTTTTGATACTCAAATCACTTATCACCTTTACGTTTAATGTTTAGAGTGGAGGGATAAATAAGACATTCCCCTTTATTCTCAAATGCATGAAGAAAGGATCGAAATTGATCAACCCAAAAGGATCAATGCATAAATGAATCAGTATATTGGAAATAAGAATAAAGAAGGAGATCCTAGGTTTCCCTCTTAAAATGTGTGTGAATGAATGTAAATGTGTGATTGATTTACAATGATTGAGGATTTGAATTGAAATGGATAGGATAAATGTACTAACCTTGAAATATTACAGATCAAATAATGTTGCTTTCTAGGGTTTGTACTCAGTTTTTGGAAAATCCAAAGTATGATCCAGAAAGGAAATACAGAGACGAACAAAACCCACAAATATTTTTTTGATCTGACTCTGTCTTATGAAAAAGGTTGACCTTGACCCACAAATGTCAACCCTGACCCAATAATGTCAACCCTAACCTACACAGATTTGACAGAGAATCTATTCGTGCCATCCGAAAGAAAGCTGAAAAGGGTGTCCAGATCTGTGTCCAAATCCACAGTCCTGAACCTGTACCTGCAATAAAAAGAGGTTTGTTTGTTGTGGGGGAGGGGTTTTCCTTAGTCAATCCCTAGTTTAAGAGTTAACCTTGAAATCAATAATTGAAATAAGAATGCTAGCAAGTAGTAGAGTTGAATCTAAGAATGAAGCTATGATATTTGATAGATTTGCAATTGTAATTCAAATGTAAGCAAATATGTAAATATGAATGCTTGGACTTTAGAAACCATAAACCTCCATGATTTTATGCTTGAAATCCACCTTGAAGAGATGATGAAAGAGTCTTTGAGGATGCACAAAGGATCTTGAAGGAAGATCACACCATCATGATGGCTAGATCTAGGGTTTGAATGATGAATCTTGAATGCTTGAACCAAATCTCTTCAAAGGCTTGAGAGCTTTAGTCCTTGATCTTAAATAGAGAACTTGAATACTTGAGAGGAATACTTGAACACTTTGAGAGCTTGAAAACATGTAGAACAATGGATGCTTGAACAAAATCTTGGTTAGAGATTTTTGCACTTAGAAGACTTAGAGAAAAATGAGACGGAAAGGCTTCCTTTTATATGAAATTAGGGCACGATATTCTAAGGAGGCCGACATAGGAGAATTAAATTCCAATTAGACCCATGCCCCTAGAACAGGACCTAAGTTAAATATAATTTAGGAATCACCGATTCGAAACCCGAAACATCTGACTTGGAAGCGGGAAATAACTTTTTGCAAAGACCGACATTCAGAAACTGTGGGACCCTGAGATTTGAACCTTGGGTTAAGGTCAAGGTCGACCTTGACCTAGGTTAGTGTTGAGGTTGACATAGAACCAAAAGGCCGACCCTGACCCTGAGGTCAAAAACCTCAGATCTACAATCTAGGAAACCAAAAATTGGATGGAAAGAAGTGGAAAAAGAAGCAGAATAGGAGAAAGCCAGGTCAAAGTCAAGAACCCATTCAAGGTGATTGATATGACCCCAAACCACCTAATCAGAAGGCTAAACTATTCTACCGTGGAAGTGCTTCCATTTTCTGACTATACAATCCTAAATCATATAATTTGCAGATATGACATTCTTCACACCATCATCACAGATAATGGAAAATAGTTTAAAAACAAAGATGTTGATGAACTTTGTGACACATTCCATATTACACATCACTCTTAATCCATTTACTGTCCCAAAGGTAATGGAAAAGAAGAAGCTACCAACAAGAACATCCTTAAAATTCTTATAAGATCCATTGGAAAGTCAGGAAAGGATTGGAATCTTCAAATCAATCTAGCATTGTGGGCCTATAGGACTAGTATTCGAACCCCGACAGGAGCTACACCTTTTTCATTGGTTTATGGGGCCGAAGCTGTTCTACCTTTAGAAGTTGAAATACCATCCCTAAGAGTCTCATTGCATGGATTAATCATGGATGAAGATTATAGAGTTGTTCGCCTTCAACAATTGGAATTGTTGGAGGAACATCAAGCTCAAGCCTATGATCATTTGAAAGTGTATTAGAATCAAATTTCAAGGAACTCTTACAAGCATATTAAACCAAGAACCTTTCAAGTAGGAGATCTAGTGTTGAGAGAAAATCCAAAAAATCAGGCTGATAGAGAAAAGACAGGAAAGTGGGAAGAAAATTGGCTTGGTCCTTTTGTCATTGTTTCTTCATTTGGAACGGGGACCTAAAAATTGGCTGATTGTGATGGTGATGAGTTGAAAGAACCTATCAATAGAATTAATCTTAAGAGGTTCCACACCTGATTAAGAGGACAGAGTATCAAATGAAAGAGTATAAGTTGAGAGTATCAGATGAGTCAGCATCACCTTTGTACATGGAAAAATTCAAAAATACCAAAAAAATGAGAAAAATATCAAAATACAAAAAAAATTAGAAAGTTCAAAAAGCCAAAAAAAATTGAAAAAGAGAAAAAAGTGCCTTGGTGAAAACCTAGCAATAGGCACCTTGGTAGAAAAAAAAAAAAAAGCAAAAAGAGAAAAAGAGCAATAATCCCAAGAGGTGAAAACCTAGAAACATGCACCTTTTGTCCCTTAGGTCTTTCCTAGTTGCATTTGTACATTTTGTGTTTCATCATCTCATTTGTCCATATCTTCATTGCATCCATCATTTGTGCATCATCCTAATAAAGTCTAAGAGCTGCATTTTTGTCGCCTTCTAGGTTCAGTTGCCCTAAGTTTCACATTGGTCACATTTATCACTTGGGGGCATGCATTTTAGATTTTTGGTACCAAATGGATTCAATAGTGCAACATTTTGGTCACACATCAGAAGCAGATTTTCATATTCAGAAGAGAGATTTTTTTGAACCTTTGATGGATATTATTGTTCAACCCTAAATAGTTTGATCGCATAACATGATCCTTGAGTTTCATTGCCTTATTTTATCAGGATTAAAAATTGACATACCCTAAATGATCAGACTGTCTAGAATTCTTATTTGAAAAGCTTGATACATTTCACAAACACTTCAAAAATTTTGATGAGTTTTAATTGACCTTTTTTGAGTCATGTTCTTTTTAGCTAATTGATGATGTTTTGACTAGATTGGAAATGATAGAGACATGATGTTTTCTTAAAGCTTCTGAGTGACTATTTTGAGGAAGATCCTTTAACTTATGTGAATTAGTCTAAAGACATGGTCACCAAAGAACCATAGAGGACATTCATACAGGAAAAAAGGGTTAACCTTTTTTTGTTCACACAAAAGGATACCTTGGCTATTTAGATTTTCCATATCTTAATACCAACATCCACTTGCAACATTGAATTCGATTAAACCGGTATTCATACTCCCATAGTTGGTCATTCAACTAGTGAGGGTTGTACTTGGTTTTGTAGAAGGGGTTACCACATGAGAGAAATTCATTTTCATATTCTTATGGTCGCAGTGGTACCAGTAAGGATTATTTTGACTCCTAGTTCCACCATGCTCTATGATGAAAATATATCTCAGTTTGCATTTATTTCACAAACCTCAAGGACAATTAGATTAATTGCATCTTCATGTTAGATTAATTTCATCTTCATGTTAGATTAATTGCATTCTCCAAGTTAGTTTTGAAATGGCTTGCCTTTCTAGCAATTTTCCAAAAATAAGGGGGCAATTAAAGTTGACAACATTTCATCAAATTAATGGTTTCAAGTCATCAATATGAGATTTTCCTTTGCATTCATAATCATTAATCATTATTCATTATATATTTGTATCAAGAGAAAAGAAAAGAAAAGAAACATTAATCATTATTCATTTATCCATATCATTTAGAATTGCACATCATAAATTACATTACATACATCCAAAAAATCAAACAGATAGTTGCATTCATTTATCATAGCACTAAGTATTGCATCCATTGCATTGCATAATCCATACATCATTAAAACAAAAAAGCATATAGAACTAAGTTGCTTTAACATTATTTGCATCCATTTATCTATGTCTTACTCTAAGACATTGCATCCATAGCATAATAGAAATAAATGCATCATAGAAACATGTAGATATGCATAAAAGGAAATCTCATAACGTCATCAAAAGGAGGAATCAAAGATCATTATAGATAAATGTCCACCATCAATGTCTATAACATAAATCATTACATCAAAGGTACATCAACAAAATGATCCATACATCAAAGTCCCGATCAAAAATACATATGATACATCATTAATGTAATATCATGATATCATGGATCCCAAATTTGTCTCATGACCCTGCAGGGGCACCTGATCCATCTCTAGCTATACCTATGCCTGAACCCCCTACACCATCAAGATCCCTATCACCTACTCTACCCTGTGTATAGGGAGGTGCCTGACTAGTGCTTGCACTGGTAGGTAACTGAGCCAAAGTATTAAAAAACAACTGCAACATAGTAGAAACCTGATCCAATCAAACAGTAACTGCAGTCATCCCTGCCTATAAACCCTGAACATCCTGCACTAACCCATCAACAATGGGAGGAACTGGAGGTGCCTATGATGCTATAGGAGCCTGCGGTGCCTGTGGTGCTAAAGGTACTTGCGGTATCACTGGTGCCATGCTACTCTGTGGATCCACCTACGGAATCTATCCATGCACTAGAACCTATCTAGCCACATGGACACATTTGTGTCTCTATCTAGCCCAATCTGCACCAACTCTCAAAGGAAATTGTCCCTGAGGTACCTATGTCTGTGCTAATCTCTGTCTAGGCTACCTGAATCCACCATCTTGGCCTCTAACATGTCCACCTCTCATCCAAGGTCTTGCAGCTCTCTGTACTCGAGGTGCCCTAGGTGCCCTCTAAGCTCTTTGTCTACGAGGTCTCCTTCCATCATCACCATCATCTCCATCATCATCTGAAAGATCATCTACATCAGGAATAGGCTCTGCTACATCTGTGAATCTAAAAAAGTGATGTCGCATAAACCACTCTCGATACTCGGCCAACATGCCTGCATCTACAACATGTGTCATCATATCCCACATAACATAGCCCAGCTGATCAATCTATAAATAGGCCAACTGATAGTCAACCTATGGTCCCCACATCAATCTCTTGGCTTGTACTCTAACATAAAGTGCCATACCCTAAGGCATGTCCTAAACCTGGTCGTACCGATGGAGCACTCTCCCAAAGAAAAATCTCTCAATGACTAATGGTGATCTAGTGATCATCCACCGAGGAGAAAACATGTATGGAAGCTCATCATCATCCTCTCGCCAACTCTCACAATGCAGATATGGCCTCCATATCATCTATAGTTCATCTCCAAAAGTAAACCTTGCCTAGACAATGCTAGACAACCATGCCATCATACAAAAATGCATACGGATATCCATGGACCCGCACTCATGGTGAAACTGGTCTCATAATAGGGATATGCTCCCAGGTCCACAACTGTAATACCACTGCACCTGCAAAAAGAGTTGCACTGCACCTATAAAAAACCTCATGAAGATCACCATATAACTATGCTAATATGCAAGAACCCCAATCAAATCTCCGTAGATGTACAGTCAAGTCCTCCAATATCCGGCCCCATCCAATTGCAAAGCCACATTCTCTCCTATCTAGAAGAAGTAATACTCCAATCACCGATCCTAACAATGCTGGAAAAGTGGGGAAAGAGGCAAACTTAGCCTAAGTAATACAATCGTCATCAATGGTGTTGTCTCCAAACACCCATCTGCATACACTGCTATCATAAATTGAATCATAATACACCCACTCTCCATGAGTCAGGATCCTCAATAATTTGTACACATCCTCAGGTGTGATAGTCATCTCGCCGAGGGGTAGATGAAATGTATTATGGTCAGAGTGCCATCACTCTGCCATAGCTATCAAAACACCTTAGTTCAACTGAAACTGAGGGAGATTTAGATGGAAACTAAGACCACATATCTCGATAGTCCACCGCTCAAGTGCTGTAAGCTCATCAACTAAATAAAAAATCCAAGATGCTACACCTCATACCCACAACTTATGGAAATGTTCCTACATTTTGAAACAAAGTGAATCATATTAGTCTTTCTATTGGTGAACCATTCTACGTCAATCAAACATATTAAATATATCTTTTCTCTAACTTGAGTGCATCAACTTATTGCTCCCAACCTCTATATCTTGAGACAAAAGGACAATTTGTAATCATTTTTAATCAATTCCGATTGACATATCAAACATTCATCAATATGAATTTTCTAATATCCTAAACACTAAGTGACATTTTGAACGTACATTTTCTAGCTTTGAATCTAATTCAGTTATCTAGACGATTGATCAAAAGGACTTCACCTATTTTTATCTCAGTTTTCAAACTTCATGGTAGGTGGCACTTTAATAAGTGTATGCGGCTTTTTAAGCCCCATGATGTTTAAATCAGTACATGCGGCACTTTAATCCTTGGAGGCAGTGCTTTGCTAATCAGGCGGCCTTTTAAAGTCCTATGCGGCTTTTTAAATATCATAAGCAGCCTATAAAAACTAGGGTTTTTTAGGCAGCTTTTGGCTATTTGGGTTGAAATTTTTCCCTAATTCTTAGGCAGCTAAGGATTTCTCCTACACAGCTTTTTAATGCGCGGAGGTGGCTTTTCTAGGCCCTAAGTGGCTCTTTGTTTATCCTACATGGCTTTTCACTAAATTTTACCTAGAAAGAATTAAAATATGTATTAAATTCTATTTAAAGAGCAATAAATGCACTAGGAAGGTTAGAACCACTCATCGGAGGCCCGTAGTCAGGAGGTCTCTGATATCGACGTGCTTGCTCAAACCTATGCTCTCGAATGGGGACCACCATTGCTGTTAATCGTTAGAGGATCAGAGAAAAATCTCAATAGTAAAAAGTGAAAATGAATAGTAAATTTGGGTTTTCAACCTATTTAAGCTATTTTACCCTATTTTGTGAGATTTTTGACCCAGACAAACCAAATCTGCATATTCTGCACACTAGGGCATTTGTTTGACATCTTTTCAGCATCATCATTTATCAGAAATGCAATCATCTTGGATCTATTCTATCAGCAGTGTTCACCACATTTTTCACACCTAAGTTCAATATGATTTCATTTCTGATGGGGCATAATCATATCATCCAACTGGGATTCTGCAGCATATCTTGTATCAAATCTGGGGCATTAAAATTTCAAAATTTATCAGTGGGGCATCAAATCAAGTTTCAAATCAGAGTTTCGAATTAGAGCATCAAATCAAAGTATCAAATCAGAGTTTCAAATCAGAGTAGCAAATCAGAGTAGCAAATCAGAGTTTCAAATCAGGGCATCAAAATAGGGCATCAAATCAGAGTTATCAAATCAAGGCATCAAATTAGAGTTTTGAATCAGGGTTTCATATCAAGGTTTCATATCAGGTTTTTGTTTCAGTCAATCAGCTCATCAGTATCAAAACAATGATCAGGACAATCAAAGTTTTCTTTGAATCAATGCGCTTTGCACATCAATTCAAAGAGGGGCATTTGTAGACACCTCAAATTGACCAGGTGTATCTTGTAGAAAACTATATATCTCAACTAAATGCCTTAAAATCTCATCTCAATGCAAAACAAATGGACATTTATCAAATCAAGTGGACAAAAATAAAATTAAAATAAAAGATCAAATAATTAAATTCAAGCCTAAAGGGATTAATCAAAATTATGCAATTGATTTTAATCAATTAATTGTATAGTTTATATCAAAAAGATCAAATCCAACCCATTCACCCTTACATGGCTAAATTAATTAATGATTGAGTTATTTAATTCATAATTTCTTTGAGACAACCAACCAACTTTCCCTCCATTTGAGAACACCTCAAATCTTTTGACTTAACCAAAGGTTGATCATGATCAACTCACTCTACCCCCTACCCTTGGAAAAATGCTATAAATAAAAGCCATTTCCTTTGTGTTTGGGATCCAAGAATTTCAAGAGAAAAAGAATCCTTATTATAGGCATTTGGAGAGCATTTGAGAGCTTTTGATCATATTTCAGCATTTGCATAGCATTTAGAATATCATGTTTAGGAGCATTTGTTGTTTTATAACACATCTTGGAGCATTTTGAGCTAGATTAGAGAATTGTTTATCATTTATTTCTCATTCTAGGATTATCCTTGGGAGAGATTAAGACTAAGAGCTCTCTTAACAAAGATTAGATAGATAACCATGAGATGATATGGGTTTCAAACTTCAATTCTTAGATTAAATAGCATTTTCTTTCCATAGAGTTGTTGCTTATTATCCTAATTTCATGAAGGTGTTAATCTTACACACACAGTATGATTTTTGAAAAAAACTAGAATATGAGTAGAGTCAATTATCCAACTCATGGGATTTCTTAGAGAAAGAAGTACAAACCCAAGTTCCAAGTGTGATGAGGTTTCCAGTTCCCATTTAAGCCTTCAAGGGTGACTCAAAAGATGTATAGGTCACAACTTTTGTTCCTAACAAAGTTTTGGCTCAATAAGTGTTTAGGCAATTATCAATGGTTGACAAGAAAATATCCTCGAAAAAAATTAAGGAAATGATGTATAGGTCACTAGCTACATTTGGAAATATAAATTAGAAAAAGCGCAAGGCGAAATTTTTTTTGAAATCAAAGTTGTCCCAACTCGATCTTCCATTTCTTAATAATTCTTAGGATTTTGATCCTGATGGATGCTTGTCTAGGAGATCTATTTCTAGTTCTCATCATTCTTGGCCATATTGGCACATGAGAATGATCCCTACTCAACCCATTGTGGAAGTCTTAATTGACATATCTTCCCTATATGTTGGTTTTAGGCCCTCTTGGTTAGATTTTTATGACATCAAAATTGCTTAAAACCCCACCTTCAAAATCTCCCAAAACCTGAGAAATAAATTGAGGAATGAAGGTTGGCCAGATTAAAAAATTACTGCTTTCTAGATCTATTGACAGAAGACAAATAAAAAATTCACCCCTCTGCATGACCATGACTTAGATGGGATTTTTTAAGGTAAGTGGGACAAATAACACAATGAAGGTTCCTCTTTGGAAGAAGAGAAATAATAATTTGTCCCATGTGTTCCTATTTCTCCATGGGAATAATAGGTTATGATAGTGGATGTAGATAAAGAACCCATAGAGGTGTTGATGCCTCATAAGTCAAAAGAATAATTTAGAGACACAAAAGTGTCTAAAATATCACAGACCCCAAGTTTATTGGATAGGAGTTTGGTGCCAAAGAGGAGGAAGTCCTTGCAGTTTGTTCATCATCAAATGAAGAAAATAAATAAAACACTCAAAATCTAAGAGTTAGGGGAGGAAAAAGAAGAGGAGATTGTCCCAACCATAAGGAAGGAAGAAACAACATCAATTCTACCATCTACTGCTCATGTAAGTTTCTCTCTTTCTCTTATCTCTTCTTAGTCTTTGGTTTCTCTAGGCGTCCATCCTTAAATCTTTCCTACCCAAGTATTTATCATCACTTCTTAGACATATTAGTTTTCCCTACAACCTTGATGCAAAGCATCTACAAAACCAATAAATCTCTAGGATCATGCTGATCCAAATCCAATTCTTTCATTAAACTGAACATAATATCCAATCTCCTCATGTAATCATCAACAAAACTCAACATTTTAAAGACATCACAAATCCAAAGTCAATAATCAGATTCACAACTATTAGCATGGTCATATGGTCAACTAATCATTAGTTCTTCTCCATTAACCTATTCTAAATATACCATAATAAGATATCAATAATAAACTTTCATATTTCATCCAAAAACCATTGTTCAAGTGCCAAGAATCAACTAAACAAACAAGGGTTCCATTCTTTCCATTCTTTATGACTGTCCCAATTTTGACAGTTTGGACAACCCTATAGTCTATTATGTATAAATTTCATTCCAGAAAATATTTCACAAATCTCTCTAGTGAAAGTTTAGATAACTAGGATTTTAAAAACATATTCCAAACTAAACACGATCCAACAGTTCAATAAAAATTTATAGTCTTTGTATCGAGACCAATGTTTACTGTCATAAAATAGAGAAAACATCCACACACATCCATCTAGGGAATCAAGTTTATTAATCCATACTCATCCATTAAATCCAAAATCAAATTAATTTTAAATATACCTTAATCCCATTCAATAATATGTAACTTTTATATTTTTCCAATAATTCATTTGTGAGAAAACTTAGACCCTTCCCAAACAGCCTCTTCCATGAGGGTTTCAAACTGTTTTTACCAAAACATTCATATCTTTCAAAATACTTAACAAAATCAATCCAAACTAGAAGGAAATGAAAGATTATTCATTTTACTAACTTTACATGCCAATAATACATTGTTCCTAGGCTGTACAAGCCTATACAAATCCTAGGAACAACACTGTTATTCTCAAAAATCAATCAAAACACAAATAGATGAATGCCAAATCTTACCAAAATGACTTTCTTCCTTCCAATAAATTTTCCAACTATGTTTGGATCATACAATCAAGGATTAATATAGTTTTTTTTCCTTCAACCACTCATAACCAACTTTTAACCTCTTTTGTAACTCTTTTTGTTGCATTTTTGCAACTTTGCTTGACAACATTTTGTTGTCAAGTTGACAACTTTTACACTTTTTCACAAATGACTTCATGGCTTTATAAAAACCATTCAAACAAATCATATGACTCCTCAAATGACTAAATACATCTATTTTATCCTTTTCCTATCTCTTTTACATCATTTTGAACTTTTGACAACTAGGCCTCAAATGACAACTAAATGACACTTTCACATTTTTATTTTCCCTTAGGCATTACATTTGATTCTATTACATAGAATATAAAATCAAAACATATGGATTAACATATTAAATTTAAAATATCCCTCAGGATCTCCTACAATGTTGTGATGTCTAGATGCTCCTGCACCAAACCTACTATTGTCTCCTCCTCTGATGTCAATCCTATCCCTTCTTTTAGTTTGAGCTCCACATTGTTGGTGTTTGAAAATGCTTATGCCACTTAAAGCTTCCAATATGCCTTGAGACTAATGTTAGGATTGGTTAGCTTCAAGTATGAAATCTCTGAAAGAAAACTGGATCAACTATAGGGACAAGAATTCCCTCTTGCACTTCTGGCTCTATTAATCCAAGGAGGGTGCACCTAATCAAGATTTGATATAACTTTTACAACTCTTCACTTACTTCTAGATTTAACAATAGATCTATGATAAGAAAGTTTTGAATGTTAACCGAACATTCATTAACTCTCAATTATTGTATAGGAAAACAAACAACAACCAAAAATAATAGAGACTTGAATATAGTTATGATGTTTAAATGGATAACATAACCAAACTCTATCAGACATGCACCAACAAAGAGTAAAATAGCTCTTGATCAGTGCCTTATCTAGTGGGCAATCTTTCAAACCCAAATACTGAAATAGAAGACAACTTATTGACCAATACTCATAGCCATAAACACAAATATCTCAGATCATACACTTATAAGATCCTTATGCATATACATCAAATGAATCTATGTTCTATCCAAACTATGCTTTAATCTAATCCTAAATCAGAACTATGGAATAGAACACATACATGGATAACTCTATGTAACAGATTATAAATTTAAAACTCATACAATGAAAGCCAAGGAGAGACTTCAAATTGAGACAATTTTATTAAGTATAATGAGTCAAAAGTTTGTAACTATTGGCAAGTTGACTCCCAAAGAATACATGACTTATTTTTTATTGTCATTATGGAAACAAAGTCATATAAAGTTTCTGTAAAATAAAATTGGAAGAGAAAAATGACTAAGTATAGAAAACAGGGCAGACAGAGTTAAGCAGTGATCAGCATACCAGTGCACATGTGAGTGATCAAATCAGGGTATTCACATTCACATATATGTTCTATGTTATGTGTACATACTAAGTCCAGACACGCATGGTACAGAATGATAGTACGGATAAGTTATAGCAAGAACAATACTACTGTAGTTTAGAAGATATAGCATGAAGCCAACTTATGTTTTTGGATCAGCGTATAGTATTTTTTTGTGTAAAGGCTAAGCACATATGATATTATGTTTTTAATAATGTCTTTATTATTGTAGTAAACATGCTTAAGCCAATTTGTTTGGAAGCGTTGTGTATTATGTTTTTGGGCCGACTATTGTCTTGTTTTGGGTTGCGTCTATTTAGGCATAAACATATATATATATATATATATATATATATATATATATATATATATATATTGAAAAGATATATTTGAAGTGTCGAAGAAATAAGAAGAGCAGAGTAGTTTACAGATGACAGCATGAGATAGAGCCCTTAAAGAAGATAAGAGCATAAGCGCATAACTGGAACTGATTAGACATCGATGTCATATACAACAGTTCACTTTTGGATATAGTGCATATCTATTCTCAGGAGGTTGTAGAATTCTTTCTCATTGAGCAGTGAGCTCTTGGATAGTGAGTCCTCACTCCTAATAGGGTTGTTTGTAAAAGACTCCTAATAGGGTCAGACCTTTAACCAGTTCATTGTACTTGCATTGTAAAGACTTCTCCTAACAGGGCAAAGGAACTTTAACAGGTTCGTTATACTAGTGCAATATTTGTGGGTACTGATTCCCACTGGGATTTTCCTCTAATCAAGGTTTCCCCATAATCATATTATGTGTTATGTGATCTTGTGTTAAGCTTCAAGTGATATCTAATTGATATATGTTTAAAGTTTCCAAAATTGAATAATTACCTCAACACTGATTCACCGCCCCTCTTAGTGTTTCCAACAATTGGTATCAGAGCTTTGGTCTTCTGAGAGTAAAGTTTAACCACTTGAGGAGATCATGGATTCAATAGAAGCTAAACATATGAAAAAGAATCTTGAAGAAGCCCTTGAAGATCTAGATAGATCTGAGAAAGAAAATGAGGAACTTAAACTAAAATTTGATGGCTCTCAAATGCTTATCAAGAAATTAAGGAAAGATCTGAAAGATTGCTCTACCAATGACTTGGGAAAAATGGTCAAGAAGATGAATGAAGAGAACATGTCTTTGAAGGATAAGATAGACGAATTAAATGATCAGTTAACTAATAGCCTAATAGCTATTGAAGAGAAGAACAAAGAAAATAAATAGTTAGATGAAGAAATCATGCAAGCCAATATGAAAATCTTGGAATTGGAAAACATCAAGAATAAGATTGAATCTGAATTATCAGGAGAAAAAGACAAGATTGATAAAATTCACACAAGTTCTAATTTAATTCAATCAAAGCTTTATGCACAAAAGCTAAAAGGTGATACCACTAGTATGGGATATAGTACAATTAAAATTGAGATCAATTCATCACAAGAAATAAACAAAGCTCTTACAGAATCTACAACAGAAAAGAAAACTGAAACTCTTGAAGAGACTAAAGTAGAACCACCAAAAGATAAGCACAAGTTAGTTAACCGCACTTTCTATGCCTATAACAAGCATGGACACTTGGAAAGAGATTGTAAGGATGTAAGGCCCTTCAATGGTTACTGTTACTCAAGTAATAATTTTGGTCATAGGGCTATTCATTGCTGGTCAAATCAAAGAAACCAGTCTCAACTGAATCAAAGGATTCAGACTCAATACAATCAGAGAAATCAACCTCAAAGAAAATTGCAGAACATTACATGTCAGACATGTAATTACAATGGACACACAACCAAGCAATGCAGCATGATGAATAAAAACATCAGACCTCCTATCATCTGTCACTCATGTGGAAAAGATGGACACATCTCAAGATTTTGCAAGTCAAGAATACAAGGGCAAGAGAATCCTAAAAAGTCTATGTTTGAAGAATCAGGAGAAGTTAAGTTTGTGGAAGCTAAAGATAACTCAAATAAAATATGGGTTGAAGTAAAGAAGGATAATGAAGAGAACAAGGTAGTAGATTCATCCTCAATGGATGCACGTTCTACTTCTGACTAGTCAACCCTCATTGTCTTAGGGGGATCTATTCTAGCTCTGAACCCCTACGTGGCTGGTATACTCACCTCCGAGTATGCACCTTTGGATTCATGTCAATGATAACAAAATAATGTAGTATTCATTCATGTATTTTCTATAATGCATTCTTAACAAAGTTTGGAATTCTCTACGAAAACTATGTATGGTAGCAAGCATTAAATGTAGTAACCTTTATAAAATTAGTAAATATTTGATCATCTTCACATTTGCATTTGAGAACACATAATTTGGAGAGCACAGGAGAACTGAGCATCAAAGCACTGAAAGATAGCAGTCGCATCATTTCAATTTTCTGTGAAACCCTATTTATCCAAGAAACAAGTAAGTATGGCCACTTTAGTTGTATTCGACATCACTAAAAGGAAAAGATTTGTGTTTAAAAAGAATCCCTTCAAGTCCATACTAGATGATGTAGAGGGAGAATTTTATAAGACTCCACTAGGAGTCATGCATTTAGAAGACATTCACGCGTACATCTACTGTAAGAAGGAAACCGTTGGGGATAACAATATAGCTACTCTCATGGTGTCAATGATGAAACCTGACAATTCATTCAAGGATGAATACACACATCTCACTGATAACCCTATCTTTGAGTACTCTAATGCACATGAATTCTATGAGCCAGAATGGATTAAAATATTTTTGAGCAGCATACATGATGACCTCTACTAGATTGGTGAAGCTCCCATCCGCATTACTGTAGATCTAACCCATAAAATGACTGAACTTCCTAAGACTGGACCAGTTCTTCCAACTGGTAAGGATGTTAAGAAATAGGTTGAGCAAGCATGCTTATCTAGGAGTGACATGTGTGGTATGATAGTTGATACCATTAAGGAAGATGACATAGAACTAGTCACCATGATTCTAGGTTACAAATTTCAGCACGCAAGTAGACTAAATAGTGTATCTACAGCTACTATCCTAGCAGTAGAAAATAGGGTGAAAGATGATACTTAGTATAACCTATGTGAGATATTGTGCACTCAATTGATTGACAACATTCGATCTATTAAGCATGAAAAGAGAAAGATATTCAGGTTTGGCTCATTAATCATATATCTCTACTTCCACATGGTAGGTAAAGTTGCAAATCTTTACCTAGATAGGAGTAAACCTACTATGTCTCAGATATCACTCAAGGCTACATCAGAGAGCAGCATGAAGGATTCTATGGACATGGATATCAAAACCTTCAGGATTAAAATACAGAAGAGGTTCAGGATACTTGAGAAGATAGTTGAGAAATACAAAGACACCATATGCTTCATGGTGGAAATTGATTGTACTTGCATGGAGGTAGTTGAGCCTAGAACAAAATGGATTCATCCTCTCGGTTATGAAGTTGAAGAACATGTTTTGGGAGGTTATGCACAAGTCCTCCTATCTGCGCCCAAGGATCCTAATGAACCTAGATGGGGTACTTACAGAGAAAAGACAAATCAAGTTGATTATGTCTTATACAGTGCTGACAACAAAAGGAAGGCATCAAGGATTACCTCAAATATCTTAAAAGTTCATGGTGTTACACAAGAAGACCTAGACAGAGCTAGGGAAGCTAAGATAGCGAAAGAACTTGAGAAGACTCCCATACAAGTAAAAATTGAAAAATATGATGATATGTCTAAGAAGAAGAAGAAATCAAATAAAGGTACATTTGCACCATCAACAACCATTGATCTAGAATCTTCTCCACCTTCTGTACCTAGCAAGTTGACTAAAAGAAAGAAGCAAGTTCCTACAAGTCATCCATCCTCAAGGACCACAAGGAGTGAGGTAAAGAACACACAAGCCCCTCTTGAGGTAGGATTCAGACCCAGTCTAACATTCCTAAAGAATAGAATTGGTAATGAAGGCAGATTAGAATCTATCAAGAATGTCTATGATAAGTATCAAGAGATAGACAAATCTGAAATTCATTCTATGATCATCGCCCACATGATTAAGTTCAAAAGGATAGTACTAGAACTCAAA
>MU225776.1:4298564-4331506 GCA_018584345.1 Thuja plicata | reverse complement strand
AATTTTCTTAAAAAATGATATTTTTCCCAAATTGAAACCCTAAAGGCAATTTTGAACAAATTCATTTCCACATGAAAACCCTAATGCCCATTTTGCAACTAACACCCAAAAATGAAATCTTTATGCCCACAAGAACAGATCTGACATGCAAAATTGAAAGAAAATACAAAATTGAAACAAGAACATATTTCTTAAATTCTAAATCAATAAACCACACAATAATCAAACAAGGAAGATCACACAAAGGATCCTAGCTTTTCGGATGCATGGAAGACAGGGATCCAAAAGCTAGAATTGACATGAACAAGATCCTACCTCAATAACTAATAAGAGGAACACAATCCAAAAATCCAAGCAAAGAAAAAATCCAAATGTGCTCCAAAATGCTCTCAAGCTTTCACAAATCCTTTGTCACCTAATTTTCCTTTCTCCCCTGATTGAATATTCTCTAAAACGACTTTCAATCCAAGGATATAGAAAACCAAGCAATTAGGTTTTCAAAAAGTGAAAAACCTAAAGGGAATATAAATTATCTAATTAATAATTAAAAGAAAATCTTTATTCTCAATTTTCACTTAAAGCATGCATAACTCAACTTTAGAATATGAAAGTAAAGTGTTAAATTGAAAATGCATGTGAGAATATTTCAATTAAATAAATCAATTAATCATGCAACTTAAAGCAATATTTAATAAATCAATTTTGCACTACTAATTATAATTAATTGAATTTAATATTTATTAAATCTCAATTATTTAAATCAAGACTTAATAATTAAATCCATTAATTAAATATAGGCATTTAATTAATATTTAATTATTAAATAGCCATATATTTCATATATTAATGTTTTAACCTTATTAAAGGTGCAACAATTAATATTAATATTTTCCATAAAATTCATTTAAATAATTCAAGATAAAAGCATCATTAAATCACCTGAAACCCATCTAAACACACAAACCACAGAAATAAACAAATAACTGAAATATAAACCCAACACACACAAACAAGCTCAGGAATCCACATCAATTGATGGATTCAAACACTAGGGTAGTCCATCAGATTCTTGTCTAGTTCTAGGAAAAAATAAGGGTTTAGGGTATGCATTTGGATCTGAATATTATCTCCCCTCTCTTACCATTGAGATACTACCATAGGGCATGCTCACTCCTGCCAATTCAGGGAAGACGTAGCCCGGTACCTACAAACCTGTCATCACAAAGACAAGAATATATACATGCAATATAGAAAAAAATGGTTGAGACTAGTTTATCATGTGGATCTTGCCGAAGCAAGTAGCTATGACCCTGTCCCATACCATACCAAACACAACAAACAGTAATGCAAAACATCACAATAATCCATGTTCATATAAATATGGGGTCACTATTGTTAGAAAACCTTAATCAAAATGATTTCATAACATAAACATAGCCAACATGAAATAATCACAAATCATATGAAAATATATGATATAATACAACTAACAATGGATCAATACCATAATGAAAAGTAATACATGAATATCCTTAAAATCACCTGAAATAACAAACACAAAAATAAAAGGGCCTAAAAGAGATCAGAAACTAACACAGACATGCAGACTAAGGGGTAGGTATTACAACAAGTTTGGATGCTTGGGGAAAAGAAGACCTGATTAAGATCAGTGTCCTAGCTATGGAAAAGGCCAAAGAGAAACAGGTTATGAGGAATCCTCTCTTCCTAGAATATGTAAACATTCTGAATGACCTTGTACCTATGGACAAGAAAGTAGAAAAAATCTAGTTAGTTGATGATGTAGATAGTATACTAACAAGCTTCAAAGCACATTTTACAAGCTTAGTAGACTCATCTACTAGAATTCCAGAAGATGAGTACAAAAAGGAAAGGTTTAATGAACTAGTAAAGAACTTTTCCTTAGACTTAAAATCATTGAAGATTGGTCAGTCTATGTTGAAAGAGTTGGCAGCTAAAGGCAAAAATGTAATAGCCAACTACATGAACAGGGTAAAATTCACCTCTAAACACATCAAGAAGATAGAGGAGGAAGACATTTTGGTTGACAGTGTTAGGAAATCATTTGAGACATCCACACAAGACATGAACATCTGCAACAATATCTATCAAGGTCAGCTTGACAAGATAGAAAAAGCCAAAATGGAGATCAATAAGATAAGAACCCGACATACTCAGTTGAGAAATGCACTCGCACCCTCCTTAGAAGTTCTGGATGAGAACTTAAAAAATATTGATACCACTATTGTCACATATGATCAAGGTCCCTGCATGGACTGATAAAAATGGAGAAGCTCACTTATGCTCTATGCGCCCATCTCCAGATAGTTGATGCAATGAAGGCATTCTGGTAGCAGGAGATAAAGAATCTTCAAGTTGTATATCCAGATGTATACATGGAGTATGTATATATTACAATTTTGACACCTTTGTCATTAATGTCAAAGGGGGAGTAATATACAAGGAATATGTGTAGTATATATTATAAAGTATAATGATATACATTTTTCAAGTGTTAGTCAATTTTGAGTAACTTGGCTACATTTCTTTGTTTCCATTAATGACAAAGGGGGAGATTTTTGGCAAGTTGGCTCCTAGGGAGTATATGGCTTATTTTTTTTTGTCATTATGGCAACAAAGTCATATGAAGTTTTTGATAGTTAACTATGAAGACAAGACAAAACAGTGACTTGCAGTCGATCAGGGCATCAACGCATGTGCGTATGATCACCTAAGGATATGTGCATTTAGAATTAAGCTCCATGGTATGTTATTATGATTTTCCTATACACAAATTATATGAAATGGCAATACAGACAAGTTACAGAAAGAACAAGTTCACCACCAGTCCAGAATACAGAGTATGAAGCCAACTTCATTGTTTTGATTAGCGTGTAATCTTTTGTTATGTAAAGGCTAAGCACCTATTTTAATAATTTTGTAAGAATGTATTAAACATTTTTGTAAACACACTTAAGCCAATTTTTTGGAAGCATTGTGTATTATGTTTTTGGGCCGACTAAGGTCATGGTTATAGTCGCGTATATTCATGCATAAAGATATATATATGTAATGCAAAGATACATTTTAAGTGTCGTCAAATAAGTCAGAGAAGATATATAGCAAAGTAGTATGAAGATATCAGTATGAGATAGAGCCCTTCAAGAAGTTAAGAGCATAAGCGCATAACTGGGACTGATCAGATATCTGTGTCACATACAACAGTTCACCTTTGGATATAGTGTATATCTATTCTTAGGAGGTTGTAGCCTTCTTTCTCTTTGAGAAGTGAGCTCTAGGAAAGTGAGTCCTCATCCCTAATAGGGTTAATTGTAAAAGACTCCTAACAGGGTTAGACCCTTAACCAGGTCATTGTACCCATATTGTAAAGACTGCTTCTAACAGGGCAAAGGAACTTTAATAGGTTCATTATACTAGTACAATATTTGTGGGTACTAATTCTCACTAGGGTTTTCCTCTAATCAATGTTTCCCTGTAATCATATCAAGTGTTATGTGATCTTGTCTTATGATTCATTGGATGCCTATTTTATTTATGTTTAATTTGTTGAATTTGATTAAATAGTTAAACACTGATTCACCCCCCCTCTCAATGTTTCTAACATGAATAAGGAGTATGATCTGGTTGGTGAAAAGACTCAAAAATCATTTGAGCAGGTATTTCTAGATAGACATATGTATCCATCAACGGTGCCCAGCAAAGGTAACTCCAGTTCCTCCCAAATAGGTTACAAAACTAGTAATTCAAAATGTACCTAAGACAGGTCCACAGGTTTTAGCACCCTCAGTCTCAATAGCCTCTGATACAACAAAAGATTCAAGAGATACTATAGTGATTGATGATATCAAAATATCCATGACCGCCTCAGACAATGATATGGACAAGGTTGAAAAATCATTTAGCACTGAGGAGACAAAGGAGGTGTGCACTAATGACACATCTTTGCAACAAGATACAGTTCCCTCTAAAGATTCAATAGACTTGAATAAAGAGGAAGATAATAAAAAAAATGAGACACCAATCATGGAGATTCTAGTAAAAAGTGAATGCGTGGATACTAGTCAAAATACCATATTCACACCATCCATTCAACCATCTACTTCATTGTTGTCAAGCTTAAGTCCTGGATCCACAAGTCTGGATGCATGGGGAGAAGAAGACCTGATCAAGATCAGTGTCTTAGCCATGGAAAAATCCAAAGAGAAACAAGTTATGAGGAACCCTCTCTTCTTGGAATCAGTGAAAATTTTGAATGACCTAGTGCCCGTAGACAAGAAAGTGGCTAAAATTCAGTCAGTTGATGATGTAGACAACATCCTAACAAGCTTCAAAGCACACTTTACAAGCCTAGTAGACTCAGCTACTAGAATTGTAGAAGATGAGTATAAAAAGGAAAGATTGAATGAACTGATAAATAATTTTACCATAGATTTAAACTCATTAAAGATTAGTCAGTCTATGTTGAAAGAGTTGGTAGCTAAAGGTAGAAATGTAATAGCAAACTGCATGGACAGAGTGAAATTCACCTCTGAACATATCAAAAAGATAGAAGAGGCAGATATCTTGGTTGACAGTAATAGAAAATTAGTTGAAACATCCATGAAAGACATGAACATCTACAACAATATCTATCAATGTCAGTTGGACAAGGTTGAAAAGGAAAAGTTTGAGATCAATAAGATAAGAACCAGGCAGACTCAATTGAGAAACGCACTAGCACCTTCCTTAGTAGTTCTGGATGAGAACATCAAATAGGTTGATGCCACTATTTTCACGTATGATCAAGGTCCCTGCATGGATTTGATAAAAATGGAGAAGCTCACATATGCTCTATGTGCACATCTCCAGACAGTTGATGCAATGAAGACATTTTGGCAGAAAGAGATCAAGTCTCTTTAGATTGTATATCCAGATGTATACATGGAGTAAGTATGCAGAGACATACAAGTTTTTGGACACCTTTTTCATTAATGGAAAAGGGGGAGTAATATATATAAAGAATAAGTGTATATATGGGGAGTAAAGTATGTATATGTTAAAAATAAATAATGATATACAACTCTTTTTGTGTTAAGTCAATTTTGAGTAAATTGGTCACATTCCTTTGTTGCCATTAATGACAAAGGGGAGACTGTTGGAAAGTTGAATCCCAGAGAATACATGACATATTTTGTGTTTTCATTATGGCAACAAATTCATATAAAGTTTCTGTCAACTAAACTTGGAAGACAAAAATGACAAAGTATAGAAAACAAGGTAGACAGAGTTAAGTAGTGATCAACACACCAGTGCACGTGCAAGCGATAGAATTAGGGTATGTGCATTCACATATATGTTCTATGTTATGTGTACATACTAAGTCCAGACTTGCATGGTACGGAATGACATTACAAATAAGTTACAACAAGAACAATACTACTGCAGTTTAGAAGACAGAGCATGAAGCCGACTTATGTTTTGGATTAGCATACAATATTTTTTTGTGTAAAGGCTAAGCACCTATGATAGTATGTTTGTAATCATGTCTTTATTATTGTAGTAAATATGCTTAATCCAATTTGTTTGGAAGCATTGTGTATTATGTTTTTGGGCTGACTATGGTCTTATTTTTGGGCTGACTAATTCCCACCAGGGTTTTCCTTTAATCAAGGTTTCCCCGTAATCATATTATGTGTTATATGATCTTGTGTTAAGCTTCAAGTGATATCTAATTGATTTATGTTTAAAGTTTCTGAAATTGAATAATTAACTAAAAACTGATTCACCTCCCCATCTCAATGTTTCCAATAGTAACAATATGACCAAATTATTACACCATTCAATAAATTGCAAAATATTAAAGAACTATCTATCTTATCATGAATTACAGTCTAACATGAATCTTCTATATCCCTAGAAGTAAAACCTTGGATTCACACTTTAGAAGCCAAAAAATTATGGAACCCTTACAAATGAGAAATGAGAGAGATAAGTAAGAGAAGGAAAACCCTAGAAAAGGGTTTTTTTTCTGACAGCAGTCCTTCTCAGCAATTAAGAATAGTCCTTCTTCCAGGCTAATCTTTCTCTAAAAAATCACAAAAAGATCTTATCCGACATATCACTCGTCAAGTCACAAGAAAAGATCTAATCTCATAAATGTAGAGCACTCATAGCATGGGCAGAAACATCCCAAAATAGGAAGTAGACCAGAAAGATATGAGACCACCATGCTAGATTGAATTCTTCTAGGACCATAGAAAACATTCCCAACCACCCAAACGACGCCATTAAAACTGATCATGGGCAAAGAAGACCTCGAGCCACTCCCCTACAAATTTGAGAACACACAACCATGAAAAAAAACCTTCAGAGACCTTTAAAAAATTCAAATTACCATTACAAAAGCTAATCTTTCTGGTGCTAAACACATTACCGACCGAGATCAAGTCCTTTCTCAACTTTCAAAACATGACCATCGATCAAATTTAAGTTAACCAATCCCAACAAAGATCCTGCCACACATGGTGTATGCGCAATGCCTTGAACACTAGATCTCGATCATGTTGGTCTTAAGGCTTTATGCCCACTGTCAAATCAAAACTAACCTGACTAACCTTTACTTTGACCTCAGATCATAACTGCAAGTCCCATTAACTGGAAGGACACATGCCAGCAAGGCACAATACCTTAATGGTTAGATCATGTGCACATTTTTTTTGAGTCATTATGCCACTACATGATCTATCAAGACTTTCTTGCACTTTAATTCATTCTTTTTCCTTGGCCTTTAACCAGTCCTCAACCTACACTTTAACTTTAGTCAGCAGATCTTTTCTTATCTCTAAGTTGCTAGATGATATGACTAACCCTGGTTCCATCTGGAGAAAACATGACCAAAGAGAAAACATAACCCTACCCTGACCTTGGGTCTATCTGGAGATCACATGACTAAAGAGAATCGCCAAGTCATGAGAAATTTTCTTAACCTCAGAGTTTATTTTGAGATTACATGAGAACAATAGGATGAATCCAAGCAAAGAACAAGATATGCGACCCTCACTTAATCTCCAAATAAAAAGGATAAAATTACCTTTGTCTAGTGATCACGTGCCAACCACACGATCAAGACCAAGATAGAGAAAGATCTATGGTGCACGTGAAATATCCAAATATTCCATGACTTTGACTTTTATCCCAAGATTACGCACCAGCTGTTAGATGAAAAGTTAAACAGAACTTGATCAATGACCTGTGCTTGATCACTGAATGAAAAAAATATTCGATTGGGGTTACGAGATTAAGAGATAAAGGCCTAGAAAAGTTCACATGACTTAAAAATTGACTTAAGTGACTTAGAAAATTAACTTGAAATTAGAACGAGCGATGAGGGTTTAGGGTTTAAGACACATAACTTGCACAAAGACTTAGTGTTTAGGCTAGAGACCTAAAACAAATTCATAAACTAGAGCAAAGGACATAGCCAAGAATTTTTTTTATAAAAAGGGCTAATAGTGGCTTCATCTAGGGATACATGCCTCTGGAAGACATGGAAAGGATTTAGAATCCTTGGGAATAGTAGACCACATAAAGGAAAAAGAAACCTAACCTAAAGCAGAAAGCAGGATACAAAAGAAAAGAAATCTACCTATAAGCAAAGATCAAGATCTCTGGAAAATTAATCACTGATCTGAAAAATCAAACCAGTCTTGATGGTTTGAACTATCACCAATTTTTTGATCCAACTTGCCTCTATCATAGACATAAATATTTTCTCCCTGTACTAGAAGCAAGCTGAAAAAATTTCTCTCATCTGCCTGATCCAACTTATTACCATGCACCATTAGCTCACCACATAAAATATAGTTAGCAAATCCATCATCGGAGCTAAAAATAAAATTAGACAAGGGAAAATTGAGATCCAATGCAACAATCAACATTGTCCAATTCACTGCCACATCTTGGGGAAATACCATCCAGCTGAGAAGAGTACTTGCATTCTGCATGGTTGCTGGTATTACTATTTTTAACATCTAGTTACTCAAAGGAGAATAGATCAGAAACTGAATAGGAAGAATGTTGATCATCCTCATCATACCATGAAATCTCAACACCATGATCCTTATTCTCCTCTACAGAGAAACCAATCTGCACCACATCACTAGTTTGCACATCCATATCAGGATTCTCTAAAGAATCCTCTTGCAAAGTATCAACATTATACAAATCATAAACCTGCTGGTGGGTGGGAGGGAAAACATCAATACACTCATTAAAAACATGTGTAACTTGAGCATCTGAAAGACCATGCTTCAATGGTTTAATGAAATATTTAGAATCAGAACAAGATTCAAAATCTACACAACTATTCCAATTAGTACTCAACATTGTATCAGGAATACCTTCATCCCTTGAATCTAAGAAAATACTGATGTTCTCATAATCTGATAAATTAAATTCCATCTTGTTGCAGCCGAGTAATGTAGAAGCACAAGGAGAATCATAAATACACATATCAAAATTAGAATCTACTGACTCATACTCTCTCTCTCTCAAACTCAATGTGTGTTGGGTGTGATGGTTCAGAGATATCCCTCCCTGAATATCTAAGATATTCACAAGAAAAAAAATCTGAAATTTGTTCACTATGAAGTGAACCATTGTCATCATCTTCACCCTCCTCTGATAGGGAGTCACTAACATCATTTTCACTTATCCAATAATCTTCTTCTTGGTGACTGCACAAATCTTCTACCTTATACTGAGAAGAAACATCACTTTCATGATTATAAGATAGAGCATCCACAATAGATACATCTCCTTCATAAGTTCTATCATTCTCAATAACAACACAAATAGATACAACCTCAAGTGTATCTTCAAGTTCAAGATCTACAACATTAGTTATCCAATCCCTAATATGCACATAACCTTCTTCCCTCAAGGAGGCTGGCCAATGGGTTGATTTAGGGAAACAAAGTTCCAAAAAAAAACTAATAAATACAGACTCTAAAATCTCAGTACTCCCTGGAAGCTCATCATATGCATCACAAAACCTTTCATAAAATATAGGTATTGATATTTCCCTTCTCCTTCCCACCTTTACTCTTATCAGCAATATGCAATCCTCTTTGATTCCTTGGTCTAGCAATGCAAGCTCCTCCTCAAGCTTACCCATTTTGACTAATACAATACTTCCATATGATTTTTCAAAATGCAACTCAAAACTTGAAGCATGAAAACCTCTATCCAAACCTTATTCCTTTTCTTAGTGCTTGAATCACTACATAAGGAAACATTTACATCCTTGAAAAGTAAAATACCTATATGTGTTGTAGTAGCTACAAGATACTGATATGAAATAAACTCCAAATCACCTTTTGAAACTTTGTAGAGTCGCCACCTCCTTGCAGAGGAAAAGATCTGAATAAGTTGAGATATCTTTCCCAACTCTAACCCTTTTTAAAATAGAAAACTCACAACACACCTCAATATAGGGTCTTTTATGATTCATCTCTTGACTATGCTCATAGTCATATGATTCCTATCATCTGTCACCCCTATCACTGCAAGTCCACCTCTGTCCTCATAGTCTTTCTTCAAACATGCAAACTGGTGCAAATCAGAGAACTTGGAGTTTCCACTCAATAAATGTGAGATAATATTTGTATCATTTTTAGAACTAGGAATTTCAGACAATATACAATGATACACAAGCATAATAGACTCACCCTTAAAATCATGAGGAATATCATTTTGAAAACCATGAATCTATAGCCAGACTTTGGGATTGACCTAGCAAGGCAAGGAAACAACTCGCCTACACTTACCAATCAGTTTTTCTTCTGTGTTCACAGCAGAGTCATCATTTTGTTGCTGACTTGGATGGTTCAAATGATATGATCAATGAAACACCTGAGATTCCTTTAAAAGTTTAGCAATATTTTCCATCTCTATCCCCAACAGACTCACCATTTTGTTGGTGACTTAGATGGGCTAACTCTCTCTCAAAATTGATTTAGTTTATTTATGCCAGAGTCTCCCTGATAAGGTTAAAAACCTCACTGTTCTTTCCCCAGTGGAGTCACCATTTTGTTGGTGTTTGAAAATGTTTATGCTACTTAAAGCTACGAATATGCCTTGAGACTGATGTTAGGAGTGGTTAGCTCCAAGTATGAAATATCTACAAGACAACTAGACCAACTATAGGGACAAGACTTCCCTCTGCACTTTAGGATCTATTAAACCAAGGAGGGTGAACCTAATCCAGATTTGATATAACTTTTATAACTCTTCACTTACTTCTAGATTTAACAACAAATCTATGATAAGAAAGTGCTAAATGTTAACCGGACATTCATTAACTCTAAATTATCATATAGGACAAAAAACAACAACCACAAATAATAGAGACTTGAATATGGTTTTGATGTTTAAAATGGAGAACATAACCAAGCTCTATCAGACATGCATCAACAAAGAGTAAACTAGCTCCTGATCAGTGCCTTATCCACTAGGCAATCTTTCAAATCCAAATACTGAAATAAAAGACAACTTATTGACCAAGACTCATAGCCATAAACACAAATATCTTAGATCATACACTTACGTATAAGATCCTTATACATATACATCAAATGAATCTATGTTCTATCCAAAGAATGCTTTAATCCAATCCTAAATCAAAACTATGGAATAGAACACATACATGGATAACTCTATGTAATGGATTATAAAATCCAAAACTCATACAATGAAAGACAAGGAGAGACTTGAAACAGAGACACTTATATTAAGTATAATGAGTCAAAAGTCTATAACAATATGACCAAATGATTACACGATTCAATAACTTGGAAAAGATCAAAGAACTATATATCTTACCATGAATTATAGTCTAACATGAATATGCTATATCCCTGGAACTAAAACCTTGGATTCACACTTTAGAAGCCAAAAATTCTAGAACCCTTACAACTGAGAAAAGAGAGGGATAAATAAGATAAGGAAAACCCTAGAACTTGGTTTTTTTTTTCTGACAGGAGTCCATTCTGGATGACCTTTCTCTAAAAGATCATGAAAAGATCTGATCTAACATATCACTCGTCAATTCACAAGAAAACATCTAATCTCATAAATGTAGAGCACTCACAACATGGGAAGAAGCATCCCAAAATAGGAAGTAGACCAGAAACATATGAGACCACCATGCTGTATTGAATGCTTCTAGGACCATAGAAATCATTCCCAACCACCCAAATGATACCATTAAAACTAATCATGGGAAAAGAAGACCTCGAGCCACTCCCCTACAAATCTGAGAATACACAACCATGAAAAAAAACCTTCAGATACCTTAATTCAAATTACCATTACAATGGCTAATATTTCTGGTGCTAAACACATCAACGACCAAGATCAAGTCCTTTCTCAACTTTTAAAACATGACCACTAATCAACTTTAAGTTAACCAAGCCCAACATAGATCCTGCCATGCATCATGTAGGCACAATGCCTTAAACACTAGATCTCAATCATCTTGGCCTTAAGGATTTATGCCCACCGTCAGATCAAAAATAACCTAAATAACCTTTACTTTGACCTCAAATCAGAAACCATAGGTCCCACTAAATTGAAGGACACATGCCAGCAAGGTACAATACCTTAATGGTTAGATTGTGTGCACCTTTGTTTTGATTCATTACGCCCACCGTAAGATCTATCAAGACTTTCCTGCACTTTAATTAATCCTTTTTCCTCAACCTTTAACTAGTCCTCAACCTGTAATTTAACTTTAGTTAGAAAATCTCTTCTTATCTCTAAGTCACCAGATTATTTGACAAACCCTGGTTCTATCTGGAGATCACACAACCAAAGAGAAAAAGTAACCCTTCCCTGACCTTGGGTCTATCTGGAGATCACACGGATGAAGAGAATTTCCAAGTCGCGAGAACTTTTCTTAACCTCAAAGTTTATTTTGAGATTACATGAGAACAAGAGGATGAAACCAAGAAAAGAAAAAGATCTATGACCCTCACTTAATCTCCAAATAAAAAGGCTGACATCACCTTTGTCTAGAAATCACACACTAACCACACAATCGAGACCAAGATAGAAAAAGATCTACGATGCGCGCAAAATCTCCAAATATTCCATGGCTTTGAATTTTATCCTGAGATTACGCACCAGTTGTGAGATGAAAATTTAAAGAGAACTTGATCGACGACATGCGCTTGATCGCTAAATGAAAAAGAATATTTGGTCAGGGTTACAAGATTAAGAAATAAAGGCTTGGAAAAGTGCACATGACTTAAAACTTGACTTAAGTGACTTGGAAAAGTAACTTAAAACTAGAAAAAGCAATGAGGGTTTAGGGTTTAAGACATAGACCTTGCACAAAGACTTAGTGTTTTAGGAAAAATACCTAAAACAAATGCAGAAACTGGAGCAAAGGACATAGCTAGGAATTTTTTTCAAAAAATGGGCTAACACACAATCAATTACTTCGTGTGCACCAAAATAAATTTCTCTATGTCTAATTCCTTTAGTTCCTCCCACTAGATTTCCTATTTCTAGATAGGAAGGTATTCCCCTTGCTGTAATAGAAATCTACTCTAGTGCCACCAAGTAGGCCATAATGGAAAGAGCCAGGAAGTTAAAATATAGGGATGACAAAAAACTAACCTCTGCATATATTAGATCCCTATACAATGAAAAGAATAGGATTTTTACTATCATGACCTAGATGCCTAATATACAAGGAAAGTTACATGGTCAAATTACACTTGAGGAATTCAATTCTCATATTGTCTCCCTAAATTGAAATCATGCAAGACGTCATGAATGGGTGGAACTAATAGAAGAATCTAAGAAGGTAGTCATTCCTGAATCCCACAAGGTCTCCCAGAAACTTGAAAAGAAAGAAAATGATTTGAAGAATGCTAAGAACACCTCAGATGAATTCAAATTATAGATTAAGGCTCTTGAGAAAGATAATCAAAGAATCAACCTGAAGCTCCATGAGAAGACATGTGAGGAGATAAATCTGGAAAGAGTCATAGTAGATAAGCTCAATTTGGAACTAGATAATATCAAATTGGAAGTGGATGAAGGAAAAAAAGGTTGATCCAACAAATAAAAGATAAAGAGGATAAATTATTGTATCTTCAATGTTTACTGGTTGATGCCCAAAATAGTTTACAGGAGTAGAAGAACCAAGTAGCTAAGGACCGACACAATTTTTATCAACACCTTACTAAGATGCAAGAACAATGCAACCAATCAGATTTGGATAAAGAGTCCTTAAAGAAATATTTGGACCAAAAATCCAATGAGCTAGTCCAGAAAGACAAAGAACTGGTGGATACTTAGGCTCAATGGTTGCAAATAGAGAAAGATCTGCAATTAAGGGGATTCCAACTTTAGAGTGATATTTAGAGCCTTGAAAATACACTAGACATAGAGAGAGAAAATGTTGAGAGTGTAGTGAAAGGGATGAAAGAAAAAGAAAAAGTGTTGACTAAGTGACAACAAAGGTTGTTGACCCACAAAGAACATGTAACTCAATTGGATGAAGTTGTCAGGGCGTGATATGATTAGATCAACCATTTGAAATTTTTCATCATTTTCCCCACCTTGAAAATTTCTATATTGATGGTGTAGAACTTATATGTGTCTTTCTAGGATGTAATCAAGGTGTCCATACTCAGAATGATGCCAACTTTCAGGTTCATGGTTGATGGTGGAGAATTAAGTGCTAAGACAGATAATGCTTTGGAATGAACCAACAACAAATAATCCCCAAAATAAATGAGGCCAGGAGTCTAGTTGAAAAACTATATAAAGTCGTTGATGACACTCTTTCATTAGTTGAAATCACAGATAAGTAACTAGAAGAAACATAGGATAGAGAGTTCATAAAATGTGGAGAGGCCATCATGTTTTCTAGGGAGTGCATGGAGAAGCTAAAGGCTTCTATTGTGCTAAAAAGGGAAAAGATAGATGTATTTGTGTAGGCAAAATTCTCCTCACCCTTCAGGGAAAATGGATCACTTTTAGAAGAAGAACAAGTGAAATAACTAATGGAGCAAAAATGGTAGGTTCACTCTTATAAACAAGACCTAGGACCTGACCCTAAAGCTTATCAAGTAAGACATATTCTAGACCCACTCACCTTCCTCTAGTTTAGTTTGGATACCGCCAGGGATAGTTTGAGTAGTTTCACCTTCTAAGAAAAGATTGTGTTGTATAATGTTTTCTGTGACTTCTCGATCCATAACTTCCCTAGCAACAAGGAGTGATCTCCCTTGCATTCTACCCTAGCCATGCTTTGATTATTTTCTTCCTTCCCCTTTCTTTTTGTAGGATCCATAGTTTTGGGTGTAAAACCTTGCAAGAAAGTTACCCAAGAGTTTCAAATTCTATATATATCTCTATACACACTGTCTGTGATTTCCAAGTGTCCTTAAAACTTCTTTGTGGGTCAGAGTTTTATTTTGCGGGTTGAAGTTTCCTTTTAATTATAGGTCCCTCTTTCCTTCCTTAGTCATGAAGCTTTTAAATTCATTGGACATGTGTCATGTCTGCATTATTTTGGTGAATGTATAGGGTGTTTCTCTTACTAGAAACTCCACTGGGTTGCAACATGTGCTAGACCTTTTTTGATAAAGGTTATTATGCATCAAAGAATGGAAAATGATTGTGGATACCATTTTCTTTGTTTCTTCCAGAATGCATGTCAAATGTATAAAGGTTTTTATGTGATAGAGTGTTATGGTGACTCCTCTAATGGCCTTTATGATGATCTTCCTGGGTGGTAGCATGTCCAGAGAGGATGCAACTTGATTCTAGGAATATTTTATAGTTGGACATAAGTGCTTTTAAAAGGGGGATGTTTCTAGTTTTAGTGGCTGGCATTTTTAGTTTTCAAGGATGGTGATAATTTTAACCATTAGAATATTTTGTTTCTTGTATAATTCTGAGATACCACATTTTGAATACTTTACTCCTAAATAATTTCATGTTAATTTAAGTTTGACTGTGCTTGACTGAGCCTTTTTAGTTTTAATTGATACTGAATACACTTGAAGGCCATGCCAATTTGAATAGGGAATATCTTATAAGATTATAGTATTTTGGTATGTAAGATTACTTTCAGTGATGGACTATGTTTGAAACTAACTTTTCTAGTTGAAAGTGATTAAATGATAAAGATACTCCATGTCTGTGATGTTATCAAAAACATGTAGATGAATAGGTATTTTGGAATGTGATTATTGTTTCTTAGATTTGATGGATGCACCCATGATATGACATGAATATATTGACCTATGTCCAGGATATTTTTATTATTTTCTCATCTCAACTATGAAGGGATTGTGGTATACTATGCCAATTTATAGGACAATATTTACATTTTGATACCGTGGTTCTATCTTTTCATCCGGGAAAGATTCTAAGTAAATAATGAAATAATCTAGAGCATCATCGTAGATTTAGCTTAATTTTAGTATTCTTCTCTTTATATTCCCCTTGTTCATGGAGAGTCAGATCCTCAAACCTGAAGATTGTTTTGAGTGTTATAAATTTTGGTCCCACAACACCCAAAATTTCCATAAGGTCTATTACCATTATGAGTTGTAACATTTAGGATCAATATGCATATTTGATGCTATGTTTCAATTCATCTTCTAGATTGTAGTCTATAAATATTTTTTAAGGAAGTGAGCCTTCCTAATTTGTAATCTGAGTAGTGATCTCTAGGAAACATGCCTCAATTCATGTGCATTCCCCTTTTGTACCTAAACCTTTAACAGGGTTGTTTATTCTATAGAGTAAATATTGTAGGTTTCATCCCCGCTGTGTTTTTTCCCTTAACTAGGTTTCCACAATAATTATCATGGTTTTATGATGTTTTGGATGTATGATTTATATTTCAATTTATTATTCTTTATTCAATTTGGTTTATGGTAAAGGTACCTAATCGAAAAAGTTAAAAATAGTAGAACACTGATTCACCCCCCAGTGTTCCTTAATACCAATAATTGGTATCATAGCTTGGCACCTCAGAGAAAGCCTAAAAAATTGAGGAAGGTCTTGATGAAAGAAAACATGAGTTCAATTAATCAAAAAATCCTTGTTACAATTGAAGATGTTTATGAATCTAAGGAAGAAGTCCTTCACTTGAAGAAGAAACTTAAAGATACTGAAAGTTAAATTTAAAAATTAAAGGACCAACTGAACAAATCTATGGGAAAAAGGAAAGATTTTGTTGTTCATTTATAGTAGAAAGAAATAAATGACAATTCACAAACCCTGAATGAGAAATCTGATGAATGCGAGAATCTTGTAAAAGAAAAAGAAAATCTTGAACAATCCTTGAAGAATAAGACAATGGAATGTGAAAGTATAAAACATGAAATGGAAAGTAGGGAAAGGATACTAAAAGAGGAAATAGATGAAAGAAAGAAGCACTAAGATTATATTATTTAGAAATCCAAACATCATGATGATGAGATTAGGAAACTAATTGAAGATCTTGAAAGGGAAAATGAAAGTCTTAGTGAGCTTGCTACTACTAATGAATTTAAATAAAAATTTAAAGCTAGTTCAATGAAGCTTGATGCACAACTTGGGAGTCAAAGACCGAAAGGAGATACACCTATTAGGAAACCTAATGCACAAACATTCAATGGAAGATTATTTGTATGTAACATATTTGGTCATAGAGAAGCACAATGCAGATAGAGAGTTAATGCTACATCTTTTTAAGGATATTATTTCTCATGCTACCAGTATGGGCACAAATCAAATGAATGCAGATCCAAGGTAAAAAATTCTATGAGAAAAGGAAACATAAAATGCTACAAATGAAACAACTTTGGACACATGGAGAATCTAATTTTTCATGTTTCAAACACAATAATCTAGGTCACTTTGCTAAGTTTTGTAGATTCAATAATGCAAACATGAATATAAATAGTTTCGGTAGAGAGGAATAATATGCAAAATAATGATAAAGGAAAACAAAAGATTGATATTGAAGAAGTCAGAAAGAAGATGAGAAATACATGGGTGAGAAAAGAGAGTATTGATGATGATGGAGGGTCTACACCTACTCCTGTTGTGGAAAATTAATCAGGAAATTGAATTAGGTCATAGACCTTAGGGGGAATTTTCATGAAAAATATTTACCTGACCCCTGAATCGAATGGATCGATGAATGTGATGGATGTATTCAAATACAAAAGTGAGTTTAGAACATAATGAAATTATTTATGAAGAAATACAAACATGTTTTGGAGGATCGTAGATGTATTTTCAAGTTATATTTTGAATGCATTTTTGAAGCTAGGATATGACACATTATTTATACTTTACTTTTTAGTATGGGGAGGTTGGAAAAGGAATTTTAACACTTCACTACACACCTTTCTACTTGGAGATAGAACTTGTAGAGGATTTTAAGGCGACTAAACAAAGATCAAAGGTGTTTTGCAAAGATTTAACTGCAAACCCTCGGTTACAGTGTGAAAAGGTATTTATCACTATGTGCTTCAGTATTTTGGTTTTTAAATAATGGATGAATCAAAGATTGTGGATATAAAGGATAGACCTATAGCTAAATTTAAGAAACACCCTTACAAGTCTATGGAAGATGATCCTGATGTCGCATTTTAGAAAGTACCTCATGGACTGTTATATATGGAAGATATTAGGGCCTACATACACTATAGTATTAAAGAATTGGGGAAAGGTTATATCTATCAAATGTATGAGAAATTGTGTGTAGAAGGTGTTAGTACTCCTTTTTGTGAGTACCATTTTAAGCAATTTTCAAAGCTTCAACCTTCTTTCATGGTGAAATACTTTTGTTACAGATGATATCTTGTCTTTATCTCATGTGAGAAGGTTGTAGAGGGACAAGGAAATCCAATTTCTGTTTCCCTTGGGTTTTTTTTGCATGGTCTTGAAGGTTGGAAATGGCTAGAATCTATGGTACCTTCGATGGTCTATCTTTTATTTTGAAACATTCTAGATCCTTTATCCCACATTGGTAGTGCGGTGAAAGAAAATATTTTTTTTATATCCAACCCCATAGTGGTGAAGTACCGAAAGGCACACATATTTTTGGCCAAGTGGTTAGTGGCCAAGCAATTAAGTGGTGGTTAGTGGCAGCCAGCTGGTGAACAAGGAGGTAATTTTGTGGGCTTGTATACAGATGACATGGAAGAAGGTTCCACGTGGTGATATATGTTGGCAAGGATCTATTCTCTAATCTGAGTCATGACAGGTCCAGTCAGATCATGGCATTACGAATGGATGACATGTGGTAGATTGATAGGTGGTGGGGCCAAGTAGGATAGTGTGATGGTAGAGGTAACAACTATTAGGAATAATAGTCCACGAGAACAATTGAGGGGGGGGGTGAATAAGTTGGCATATAGTTTATTAAAATTTAAAATTTATAAACCAAATCCACAATGAAAATGATAACACAATAACAAAATCCTTGTTATCAAGGAAACTTTGTTAAAGGTAAAACCCTGATGGGAATTAGCACTGATAAATGATGTGTTGAGAGTATAATATCCCTATTAAAAGATTTAGCCCTATTAGGAGCTTATTACAACATTATAGTACATAGTCCTTGTTAGAGGATAGACCCTATAAGGAGTCAAGAGTAACAGTGGGCTCACTACCCAGGCACACTTCCCAAAGAAGGTTAAATCCACCCTCAAGGATTTATAATCTGAACAAGTGTATATAGGAAATATACAGTCTAGTGAACTATCTGATAACAACTATCTTTTCTTGGTCAATTCCAATAAAGTATTACAATTACCAACTGTTCTCTACATCTAGCATCCAATCAAGCCTCACAGCTTCCACACTTCTCTACTCTTTCAATTACTTTCCCATCATTCCTCTCTCTCATATATACCCTATAACAATAATTGATTAGGTTAGTCAATTAAGCTTTCCCAATAGACAAATAATTTTTTAACCCCTTGCTAAAATACACAAGCGACCTAAAACAAATAAAAATTAATTACAACACATCAGATATACTCCAAGATCCACAATCCATGCATACAATCTATTAAACACATTACATCTATAAAGTCGGCCACCAAATAGGTCTTCTCTAGAATACACGTGACAATTGATGTCACCAACATGTTCACAAATATCAATCAACATCAAACATTCCTCAATATGTCTTTTTTCATCCCTTAAGATCACATACCTTGAAACATCTTTCCCTGTAAGATATACCCAAAATACAGAGACTTGCTCTTTCAAGCATCATTGTCATAGTCTAGAAACTAGTCTTCACTAAAACATCTATAACATCACCAATATGCAATATTAAGCCAAGAGACCTGAGGAATAACGTCATCATGCATCCTTGTTCATATCCTTGTCTTTGATCATTCTAATTCATCCGTATAGTGTCTGTACACTTCTATCAGTCAAATAACTAGTCTGTTCTCTCCATAGAAATATATGTTGACATTAGTGACAAAACATGAATATCAACATCATCAGTAGTACCCAAATCTAATATATCCAACAATATCCCCCTTTGGCATTGATGGAAACATATGATAAAATCCATCAATGCAAAAAGTACTCTCTCTCAATACAATCTTCTCAATATCCTCAACACAAATCTCCCCAAAATAGTAGGGATTTTTAGATAGAATCTTTCCCCCTTTAGCAACAATGGAAAAGGGTTTCATAACTCTTTTTTAATCTTCTGTAAGGTGTAGCTTTTTCAAATCTCCATGTATAATAACCAGGTGCAAAAATCACCCAAATGTGCTCCATAGTGTTCCTGCAATCACTCCCCCTGAGGAGTAGATCCATACATCAAGTCCAGAAAATGATATAGCTCTAAAATCCACTAGACTGATGCATGTCTGCATCAATTAATTACCACTGGGAGGGGCTCTCACCCCAAGCATGCTTCTGAGATATTCAAAAGCATCTTTTGGCAAATTTTTTGTAAATATATTTTCTATCTGTTCCTTTGTGCTAATATACTCTAGTCTAATCTCTTTCTCTGTAACCTTGTCCCTCAAGAAATGATACTTAATAGAAATATTTTTAGTCTTTGAATGCATTACAAGATTCTTTGACATATTCAATGTGCTAGTGTTATCACAATGGATAACCATTGGCTCTTAAAAAATTATTCCAATGTCCTTTAGCATTTGTTTCACCCAAATAACTTATGTATAATTTAGTGTAGCAACAACATACTCTAAATCAACATTATACTGAGCAATACAGTCCCGCTTCTTACTTATCCAAGAAACCAGCCTTTTTCCCTAGGAAAAATGCTCCACCACTTGTACTCTTTCTATCATCCACATTACCTGCCCAATCAACATTAGTGTAAGCCTATAAAATAAATTCATGTAATTTTTCATACTACAATCCATATTCTATTGTTCCTTTCAAGTATCTAAAAATTATTTTCATAGCAACAATGTATGTCTCTTTGGGATCTGCTTGATATCTTACCACAATTCCAACAGCATTGGAAATATCTGGCTTGGTGTGAGTTATATATTTAGACCACCAATCATCGATCTATACTTTTTCTGAAAAACACTTTGAGTCTCATCATTACTAGTTAGTTTGTATTTAGTCACCATGGGTGTCCCAATAGGTTTATAATATTCCATTCCAAACTTCTTCAAAATTTTCTTAAGATGCTTGGTCTGAGATATAAAATACCATTCTTACTATGATTAAGTTGTAAACCAAGAAAAAATTTCATCTCTCCAATCATTGACATTTCAAATTCATTTTCTATTTCTTTAGAAAACTTCTTACTCATTTTATCACTACCTCCAAAAATGATACCATCAACAATAAGTACAAAGTACCTTTCACCATAATAAGATCTTTTTCTTGTAGGACCACACAAATATTTATGTACTAGATCCAACTTTCCTTTTGCTGAATAAGATTTTATTTTAAAATTGCTTCTAGTATGCTTCACTATAACATACTATCTACACATAGTGTTAGATGGGTTCACAATATTAGGTAGATCTCTTACAACGTTTTCCATACTTGCCTTCGCAATGTTATCCAAGTTAACATGACAAATTATTCTATGTCATAGCTAACTTTCATCAACCTTCACAATAAAAGAAGAAGTTTTTGATGTATTCAATTCAAATACATTACCTCTAGATTTAGTTGTTAGAAACACTGGGAGGGGGGGTGAATGAGTGTTTGTCACAATTGATTACTTTTCAGCTACTTAAACATAAATCAAACATACATACAATGAAGCATAACAATAGAACTCATAACACATGATATGATTACAGGGAAACCTTGATCAGAGAAAAGCCCCGGTGGGAATTAGTACCCACAAATATTGTACTAAGTATAATGAACTTGTGAGAGTTCCTTTGCCCTGTTAGAAGCAGTCTTTTACAATATGAGTACAATGACCTAGTTAAAGGTCTGACCTTGTTAGGAGTCTTTTACAAAACCCTGTTAAAGGTATATGGCTCACTACCTAGGCTCACTGCTCAATAAGATGAAGGCTACAACCTTTTGAAAGATGATATGCACTATATCAAAATGAACTATTGTGATGACACTATTGTCTGATCAGTTCTGTGTATGCGCGGATGCTCTTACTCTCTTAAAGAGCTATATCATATACTAACTTCATTACACTATCCCTCTGTATCTTCCTCTGACATAATAATTGACGCTTGTAACATATCTTTACATTACATACTTATATCTTCAAATCTGAATAGGTGCGACCCAAAACAAAACACTAGTCGACCCTAAAATAATATATACAATGCTTCCAAACAAGTCAGCTCAAGCATGTTTACTACAATGTTAATTACATCATTACAATCATATAACCAAAGGTGCTTAACCATTACAATACAAAATAACACACACTAATCAAAACACTTAGTCGGCTTCCATGCTATCTCTCCTGGACTACTAGTCTATTGATCTTCTTGTAACTTTTTCGTACTGTAGTTCCTTACTATGCATGTCTGGATGTAGCATGTACACATATCATACAACTTATATCTGAATGCGCATGAGATGAATTGATCTCTCGCACGTGCGCTGATGTGTTGATCGCTGAGTATCTCTGTCTGCCCTGTTTTCCTTAGTCATTTTGCCTTTCAAGATAGAAACTAATCATGAATTTTTTGCCATGATGACAACACAAAATAAGTCATGCATCCTCAGGTAGTCAACTTTCCAACAATCTCCCCCTTTGTCATTTATGGCAACAAAGGAATGTGGCCAAGTTACTCAAAATGACATCATATATACATATAATTCTCTGCATATACACATTCTATACTACTCCCCCTTTGACATTAATGATAAAGGTGTACAAAAACTTGTAAGTTTACTACATACTTACTCCATATAAACTTCAGGGTATGCAATTTTAAGAGATTGGATCTCTTTCTACCAAAATACCTTCATAGCATCAACTGTTTGTAGATGCGCACACAATGCATATGTCAGCTTCTCCATTTTTATCAAATCCATGCAGGGAACTTGATCATATGTCACTATAGTGGTATCAATCTGTTTGATGTTCTCATTGAGGACTACTAAGGATGGCAAAAGTGTATTTCTTAACTGGGTTTGCCTTATCCTTATCTTTCTGATTTCTAACTTTGCTTTCTCAATTTTGTCTAACTGGCCTTGGTAGACATTGTTACATATGTTCATGTCTTGTGTGGAAGTTTCAACTGATTTTCTTATTCTATCCACCATTAGTTTTTCCTCTTCAACCTTTTTGGTGTGCTCAAAGGTGAGCTTCACTCTGTCCATACAGTTTTATATGACTCTCTTTCCTTTATCTACCAATTCCTTCAAAATAGATTGCCCAATCTTTAAGGAGTTCAGGTCTAAAGTAAAGTTCTTTACTAATTCATTCAGTCTCTCCTTCTTGTATTCATCATCTATAATTTGAGTAGTAGATTCTACTAGACTTGTGAAGTGTGATTTGAAATTTGTCAAAATGTTGTCCACATCTTCAACTGATTGGACTTTTGCTATTTTCTAATCAGTAGGAACTAAGTCATTCAAAATGTTTACTGTTTCCAAAAAGTGATGGTTCCTCATCACTTGTTTTTTCTTTTCTTTTTCCATAGTAAGAAAACTGATTTTGATTAGGTCTTCTTCTCCCCATGCATCCAAACTTGTTGAATAAGGAGTTAACCTTAACAACAATGAGGTAGATGGCTGAGTGGATGGTGAGAATATAGTGTTCTGACTGGTATCCACGCATTCAAACTTTACTAGTATCTCTTTTATTGGTGTCTTGTCACCTTGAGTATCATCTTGAGTATCTTCATTTATGTCAGTTTGATCATTGATAGGAGCTTCATCTTGTTGTGCATAGGTATTGTCAGTGCACATTTCTTTAGTGCTTACAAATTCCTTATCAACTTTGTCCATATCTTTTTCAGATGCAGTCATGGATATCTTGACATTGTCAACTACTATAGTGTCTTCTAAGTCTTTATCTATATCAGAAGTTATTGTCATTGTGGGTGCTGAGACCTGTGGACCTGTCATAGGCACAATCTAAATCACTGGTTCTGTAGCCTGTTTGGGAGGAGCTGAAGTAAATTTTGCGGTAGGCACCGTTTGTGGATACATGTGTCTGTCCATAAAGACTTGTGTAAATTCCTTTTCAGTCTCCTTACCTATCTGTTCATACTCCTTATTCATGATTAGTAGGGTCCTTGTCTTAGTTTAGAGATGAGGCCTCACTAGATCCAACAATATAGCCTTCTCATCATGCGAGCATATAGGAAGAAGAGTATCCAATGTTTCTTCTCTTATCCTCATGTCTTCCTCAATTGCATGTCTTTTCATTATCTCCAAAAAGTTCCATAACTGATCCGGTATCACTATCTTGAGTTGAAGAACTATTTTCTTAAACTTGATCATATGGGATATGATTATTGAGTGTATCTCAGTTTTATCAATTTCTTGATACTTGTCATAGATTTTAGAAAGTGTATCTAATCTCCCTTCATTAACAATCCTGTTCCTCAAAACATTTAGACTAGGTCTAAATGCTACCTTAGGAGGAGCTTGAGTATTCTTAGCTTTTCTCTAAGTGTTCATTGAGGATGGGTGATTTGTAGGTGCCTATTTTATTCCTCTAGTCTTCTTGCTTGGTGTAGAAAATGGAGATGAATCTAAGTCAATGGTGGTAGAGGGTGTAGAGGTGCTCTCTACTTTCTTATTTTTCTGGATCTATTCATTTTTCTCAATCTCTTTTGCTATCTTGGCATCTTTGGCTTTGTCAAGATCTTCTTGAGTGACTCCATGAACTTTTAGTATGTTAGATGTAATTCTGGAAGCTTTCCTTTTATTATCAGCACTGTGTAAGATAGTATCCACTTCATTGGTCTTCTCTCTATAAGTGCCCCATCTAAGTTCATTTGGATCTTTGGGCACTGACAATAGAACTTGCACATATCCTTCTAGCACATGTTCTTCCACTTCATAACAAAGAGGATGAATCCATTTGGTTCTAGGTTCAACTACCTCCATGCAAGTGCAATCTATTTTTACGACGAAACATATGGTATCCTTATATTTGTCAACTATCTTCTTAGATAATCTATATCTATTCTGCATTTTGATCCTAAATGTCTTTATATCCATATCCATGGCATCCCTTGCACTGCTCTCTAAGGTGACCTTGAGTGATATCTAAGACATTGTGGGTTTTCTCCTGTCTAGGTAAAGGTTTGCAACCTTTCCAACTATATGGAAATACAAATAAATGAACAAAGATCCAAACTTGAATGTATTTCTCCTATCATGTTTGATGATTCAGATGTTTTCAATCAATTGACTGCGCAAGATCTCACACAAATTGTATTGAGTGTTATCCTTCACCATTCTAATAGCATCTAGGAGTGTTGCTGCAGAGACACTGTTCAATCTGCTTGCTTACTGAAACTTAAACCCGAGTATCATTGTCAGAAGTTTTATGTCATCTTCTTTGATAGGGTCAACTGTCATTCTATGCTTGTCACTTCTGGATAGACAAACTTGTTCAATCTGATTTTTGACATCCTTGCTAGTGGGAAAGAGTGGTCCAGTCTTGGGAAGTCTAGTTAATTCATGAATTAGGTCTATGGTGATATGCACAGGGACCTCTCCAATCCAGTAAAGATCATCATGTATTCTACTCAAAAAAATCTTTACCCATTCAGGCTCATCAAACTCATGCGCATTGGAATACTCAAAGATAGGGTTATCAATCAAGTTTGCAAACTCATCTTTGAATGTGTAGTCAGGTTTCATCATGGATGCCATATGTGTAGCTATTTTAAAATCTCCTACTATTTCCTTCTTACAATAAATATACGCGTGGATATCTTCCACGTGAACAACACCTAGCGGGGTTTTAGAGAAAGCCCCTTCCACATCATCCAGTATGGATTTGAATGGATGCTTCTTGAATACAAATCTCTTCCTCTCTGCTATATCAAACACAACTGGAGTCACCATACTTACTTGGAATTTTTCTTAAGTAGGGTTTCACAAGATTCTGAAATGGCACGACTGCTAGGGTTCCATTCCAAAATTCTTATCCATTCACTCAAATGCCAAATCTATTATGCCTTCATTTCTTGATGTCTAGTGCTTCAATGCTCTCCAAATTCTGTGCTCTTTGAATGAAAGTGTGAAGAAGATCAAATACTTTCTTTCCTTTATACAATCTACCATATTTAATGTTTGCAACCATACACAAATTTCTCAGAGATCTTAAAACTTTGATTCTGATGTATTTTAGATAGTGCATGAATGCATACATCAATATTATGTGCTTATAACCATGAATTCATAGGCACATACTCAGAGGTGAGTATACCAACCGCACAGGGGTCCTGAGCTAGAATAACTCCCCCTAAGACCAAGAGGGTCTATTCAAGTAGAAGTAGAGGGTGCGTCCACTATGGATGCATCAACTACTTTGTCAACATCATTGCCCTTCTTTACTTCAACCCAAATTTTCCTTGAATCTTCATTTGTTTGAACAAAATTTACTTCTCCTTTCTCTTCAAATAGTGATTTCTTAGGTTCAGCTTGCTTTTGAGTTTTGGATCTACAAAACTTTGAGATGTGTCTTTCCTTTCCACATGTGTGACAAATGATAGGAGGTCTAATGCTTTTGTTCATCATGCTGCATTGCTTTGCTGTGTATCCATTGTAGTTACATATCTGACATGTAGTGTTCTACAAATTCCTTTGAGGTTGATTTCTCTAATTGTTTTGATTCATTCTTCATTGATTCTGCTGTGGCTGAGTTCTGCAATGTATATCCCTATGACCAAACTTATTACAGGAGAAACAATAACCATTAAAAGGTCTTACTTCTTTGCAATCTCTTGCCAAATGACCATGTTTGTTGCATGCATAACAAGTTCTGTTAACTTGCTTGATTTCCCTTTTTGGTAGATCTGTTTTAATCTCTTCAACATTTTCAACTTTCCTTGTTTCTAAAGATGCTTTATGAGGTCTCTCTCTTTCTTGTAATGAAATGACTTCAATTTGTGTTATATTGAATCCAAGGCTAGTAGTGTTGCCTTTCTACTTTTGTGCATTAAGCTGAGATTGAAGTGAATTAGAACTTGTGTGGAGTTTATCAATCTTATCCTTTGCTTCAGTTAATTCAGATTCTGACTTCTTTTTTATGTTTTCCAATTCTAGAACTTTCATGTTTGCTTTCAAGAGTTCATCATATAGTTGTTTCCTTTCTTTGATCTTTTCTTCTATAGCAATTTGTCTGTCTGTAAGTTGTTCATTCAGATTTTCAAGTTTATCTTTTAGAGACATATTCTCTTCATTGATCTTTTTGATCATTTTCCCTAAATCACTTGTAGAACAATCTTTCAAATCTTTTCTTAATTTCTTAATAAGTATTTGTGAGCCATCAATTTTCAGTCTAAGTTCTTCATTTTCTTTTTCGGATCTATCAAGGTCTTCAAGAGCTACTTCAAGATTCTTTTTCAAATGTTTTGCTTCTACTGAGTCCATGATCTCCTCAAGTGGTTAAACTTATTTGTTGAGGACTAGAGCTCTGATACCAATTGTTAGAAACACTAAGAGGGGGGGTGAATCAGTGTTTGTCACAATTAATTACTTTTCAGCTACTTAAACATAAATCAAACATACATATAATGAAGCATAAGAAGAGAAATCATAACACATGATATGATTATGGGGAAACCTTGATCAGAGGAAAACCCCGGTGGGAATCAGTACCCACAAATATTGTACTAAGTATAATGAACTTGTGAGAGTTCCTTTGCCCTGTTAGAAGCAGTCTTTTACAATATGAGTACAATGACCTGGTTAAAGGTCTGACCCTATTAGGAGTCTTTTACAAAACCTTGTTAAAGGTATATGGCTCACTACCTAATAAGCTGAAGGCTACAACCTTCTGCAATTTGATATGTGTAGACGTCCAAAATCGTCCTTATATTAATTTAATTAATATTTCCATAACATCATAGTTAATTTTAATTAATTATATTTGTTATATTCTTCTATCTATTTAGTTAAATTTATTTAATTAAATATGATTCACTTTCCTTAGTATTTGAATTTAATTTAAATACCATCCACTTTAATGTAATAAATCTTATTTATATACATTCCCCTCATTAATTCCCTTTTAAATAAATTTATAACTTATTTATTCCTCCACATGACTAAATTCTACTAAACCAAATTAATCTAAATTTTAAATTTAGATTAAGCTAATTTGAACCTAAATCCTAACCTACCTCAAATCACTCTCACCAAATAGACCTATTTACTAATTAACTAAGGTTAATTAGGCTAATTTCTTGATTCCTACACCAAATAGTCCTAATTATTTGCTCACACATGTGTGAGCAAATTTCCAAAAATCCACTTTTCTAAATAATCCTTATTTTGTGCCAACAAGGTTTCTTACACCTATGATGACACCTTCTTACACTTTCCAAAAGTGTCTCATTGGTCCAAAACTCTTACACCCTCTTACACCTTCTTACAAGATCCTTCGCATGTGTACTTTAAGTACACTTTGACCCATCACATCCAAAGTTGCTCACACATGTGTGAGAAAAGTGGGCCTCTTGCATGGCTTATGTGTCCCTCATGTGGCACCTATGTGGATGCCACATGAACTCCACCTCATCCAAACCTTCTCTCTCCTCCAAAACTCTATAAATAGAGGCCTTTCTCAAGAGAAAATCATCTCTCATTTTATGCATTGTTATCATGCTAGTATAGCTCTAGAATTTCTTAGTATATTTCATTTTTTCATGCTCATGCTTAGTTCATACTTGCAATCTAGATATTACATGTTAGGATTAATGTAATGAACTTAGTTTATTTTTATTGAATCTTGCATATCATTTTAGTTTTAGCCTTGCATTATCATGTTTGGTGAAGACTTGAGACAAGTTCCTCATACTTGCTCTTGAGTTATTCAGTCTCTTAGTTGCATACAATAAATCTAGTGAGATTTAAATATTGTGTCGGGAGAGCACACCCACAAACCTCTCTAAGAGAAAATCAATAAGGCTTGGGTGTACTTGTTCAAGCTCATCCGAGGTTGTGATGAATCTCTTCTTGTTCTTTTTAGTAGTATGCTTTTAGATATGTAGAATGTTGTTATTTGATGTTTATCTCTAACGTTTACATGTCTGAGCATGCTCCCAATAGGTTAGGTTTCATTGCATACATTTTGGCATGCCAGGTGGGACCCACGTCAATTGTTTTCTAACATTTTTTGTAGATTTTTCACAGTTTGGAGAATTCTAACGCAGACCCGTCTCCGCTTTGGAGTCACCATTTCCACAGATCACCATCTCTGCAACTCGGTCGTCTGTACAACTTGGTTGTCTGCACTATTACTGTATTGTCTCTGCCTGTCTGAAAATGACTTATCAAACTGTGGTTTTAAAACTATTTTTTATCAATTTGCAGTATTTTTAACTCTCTGGTTTCTGATAGAGATAAAAATTTTAAGGGTTAAATGCTGGAGTAATTTGATAAAAATGCCATTTCTCAGTTTTAATAGGTCTATTTCTTCTTAGTAAAATCTGACTATCTTCTTTTTGTCATCTACGGAGGTCTGTCGCTGTTTTCACAGATAGTCGTCTGCGTAGATCGCCATCTACACGGATCACTATCTGCACAGATTTCCATCTACGCAGATCGCCATCTACGCAGATCACTGTCTACAATGATCCACTGTCTGTGACTATTTTCCTAGGTTTTGTGTTTGTTAGCACATCTGAAACTCCAAACTACTAACAAGTTCATGCAGGGTCCGTGAATGATTTTCTGAAGATTATTTAAATGGACTTGTATGTTTAATCATTTGTCTTGGAATGGATGTTGCATAAAATGAACTTTACCCAATCTTGAATGCTTAAGGTAAATGAACCTCACAACTCTTGAATGACTTAAAGCAAATTAAACACACTTTTCAAGCTTTCCTTCTTGCTGAGTGGGAAATAAATTGAACATGCTTACTTAACCATACTATTGTGTCTTTTGCTTTGGTAGAAAATACTTAGTTGTTTAATTAGGTTCAATTTAGAAAATGAACTCTTCTTGGTGTGTTTGAACAAGTGTTTTTCAACACTTCTTTCAAGCTTATTTGTCATTAGATAGATCCCTTTAAATTATGTGACGCTATGATTAAACTATAGCCGTATCCTCTCCCCTCACCTTCGTGGATCTTGGGTGAAGAGAAAGCTTAGCTTAATCAAGCTTCTAGAGAGGCCTGTCTAGAGGGAGCGCTTCCCCTTTGAGGATGACCTCAAACCGGTAATCCCTTCGGCCGGTATAGAAATAAAGTGTGACCCAAAGGTCCTCTTCATCCCTTCAAGCTCAGGTGGGTCATGTTCAATGTTAGTCCATACTGATTGAATATCCTCAGCATACTAGCATGGTTGAACTAGAGACTTAAGTGTCTCACGCCGTACAAACCAATTGCGGGGATGCCACAAAACCTTACTAGAAACCATAAAGTAGTAGCCTACCTAATTCACCTCCGAATGGTGACTTATTATAGTGCAAGGGGAGGGAAGAATCTCCCCTCAAGATTTCCATCATACGTATCCTAGGGTATTGTGTTGCAAAAGAGATCTTCGTAGCACGACAACAATACCTAGCAAAAGGCAAAAACATGGGCACCCTTCTGGGGGTGACATGTTGTGTGGGCTGAAGGACTACCAAGAAATGGGCCTATAATATTTAATGCAAATGCAAATTTGTAAGGTAGCTATTGTTTGAACTATTTTTTGTTGTGCTAGACCCAGTAAAAACATAAGTGGTTTGAAAGAATCACTCGAACATACACAATTGAAATGTTACAAGATTGAAGCAAGATTCCCTAATGTCACATTTTCTAGTATCCCTCAAGGTTTCTTTGTCTCTTGTTGGATTGTTTTGAGATGTGTGTTTGTTATTTTTCTGATTTTCTTGTTCTCAAAAATCAGTTCTTTCCATTGAATAATTTACCCAAAATCAGACTGAAAATAAAAAATTTTCCTAGAATTTTAACACACTGCCTTAGTCTCAGTCGATTGTCTCCGCTCTAGATCCACCATCTATGTAGATCACCATCTACGCAGATCGCTATCTGTGAAGATCATCATCTAGGTCTGAGATTGTCGTCTCTGCTTCAAAAAAGTGAGCTTTAAAATTGGTTGAGGAAATCAAAATTTGATCATCTACAGGACCCTAGAATCATTTATCCTAGATCATTCATTCACTTGGCCAAAATCAATTTTTCCATGACATGACCAGTTTTAAGAAGCATAAGAAGGTTAAACTCCCCACATCTCCAGTCCTTAGAGAGAAAAAGGAAACCACCCGTAAATCCAAGGAATTTCAACACATTGCAACATCCATCAAACAAGGTATTGAACATAGTGAAAAACTTGACAAAATCCTCTACAACAATAAAGTTTGTAATTTCATGGCCATGTTTTCAATCAACAAAGCTTTTGTCTCCATTGAACAATACGATTAGACACCTAGCTTTTGGATCATTCTTCCATTTCTTCCATCATCATTTGGAGCATTAGATCAAAGATCAAATCAAATGTTTAGGTTGAAAGACCTTAATCAAAGTGTCATAAACCTTCATCCTCAAACAAACACAACATTACTTGTAGGCCATCAGTCCATCTCAAGTAATTTAAATCCCTCAGTGATATCCCATTTTTCTTGAGATCACAAGTCCATCTTCAAGTAGAACAGGTATTACTTTAAATCCTTTGTGTTTGTATCATCATAAGGTCTAACATGCTTAGGTTTTGTTCCAAAAACCTTTAAATCAATTATCCAATCAATCATTTCAATCAATCACTTTAATCAATCCAATAAATCCTTCATCCAATCAATCAATCAATCAAATCAAATCAAATCCAATCAAAGATCTTTGCTCCATTTTATTTCCTACATATCCTTGTCTTTCAATCTTCTACCATTTTATGGTTGTCACTCGATCCCAAGCTAGAAACATGAGGTGAACAACATTCAACGTTGTCAATCGTGAAGAGAACCCATTTTCCACACAATACTTTAATGGAATTGGGGTAAAAGCTGAGAAAGTGGCTGAAGAAATAGAATTGGTGGACCAAGAAGAAAGGTCCACCCAAGTAATTAACTTCCTTAGAGACCCCTACAATTTGGAAATGGTTGAGAAGGCCATCTTGCATAACAGGGATGAGATATTTTTGAATCTCATTCATAATGGTGTCACAGTTCCTGTTGACTTTGATGAAACACTCCTTACCAGAAATGCCTCTAAAGTCACTGCTGCCGCTACTACAACCATGGCCTCTACTTCAAATGCTACATCATCATGTGACACTGGTAAAGGACCTATTAGCAAACCTCCCATATCAACACCAATATTAGCACCTATATCAACAACCACATCAATACCCCAATTGACACCTGAACAAATCCAACAGATCATAAGTGCTTTGCCAAAAAATACTACACATAGTAGCACTCAAATGACAATGACTCAAGGAGTAAGTGCTAATATCAAGAACATAGGGCAAGTTTCTATGCCCTTATCTTCCTTGTTTCAAACAATGGGGGCAAAAATAGCTGCAAACAATACATCACGAGCCTATCAATATATACCTCCTCCTACCATCGGTATGACCTCCACGGGCTTTTTAGCTACACAATTTGGAGGAGGTGGAGGTTATGTACCCCCATTTTTCACACAAAATACTCTAGATTTCACCCAACAATTCAATGAGCTCAAAAGTATTGTACAAGGTTTACAAAGTGGGGGCAAGAAGGAGTTTTCTTTTGAAGAGATTTGTCCCTACCCATTTGACAACTCTATCACGATGCAACCATTCCCACCAAAATTTGAGATGCCCAAATTCAAGAAATACAAAGGTGAGACATGTCCTCTCCAACATTTAAAAGAGTTTTATATTGCATGTCAAGAGGTCTCCTATAATGAGAATTATTTAAAAAGACTTTTCACAAGGAGTCTTGGAGGTGCAGCCTTGGAATGGTTCATGGCCCTACCTTATGGGTCAATTTCTACCTTCTCTAACCTTGCAGAGAAATTTTTTGGACAATATTCATATAATATTGAGCATCAAGTGATGCTGAACGATTTGTGTAATACTAAAAAAAAGAATGGAGAAACCTTTGCTAGTTTCTTGCAATGATGGAGACATATTATGAATTGCATGCCATCGAAAATACCTGATAGTCACTTGATTGACATCTTCACAAAGAATTTAATCTCTAAGATGTCCTTCCAAATGAAAATGGCTTCACCTGACACCTTTGAATCCCTTGTCAAGAAGGGAAAAGACATTGAA
>MU225776.1:4266978-4298128 GCA_018584345.1 Thuja plicata | reverse complement strand
AAATTGAAGTTGAAGGTCAGAATGCATCCTCATCTAATGTGAAACTCAAAGTCTACAATCAACCTTTCCCACCTCATAATCAAAACAATGCATCAAACGCAATCCCATATGACTATTCTACCAATACGATTATAGGCCATGATCGAACCTGTGGGAGTTTAAATGAAAATGATATCTTTGGGTTTGATTCTCTTTGTGGCCACATTAAATAAGTTGGCATGCATGTTAATACTATAAAACTCAAAGCTGTTGATTGTAATGCTACTACACGAAGACCCAGAGTCACTATTCAAGCTACTGATAAACCTTCTACATCTGCAAATCTACCAGTTGCACCATCTACTGCCGCTCGACCTGCTTTGCACTTTGACTTGTTGGCTTAATTAAAAAAGACACCTGCACAAATATCCATTCTAGAGCTCTTGACCACATCACCAGTTCATAGAGAAGTCCTTGACAAAGCTCTAAATGAATCCCGTGTCCCTAAGAACATCAATGGTGCACAATTCAAAACCATGATAGGGAACCTAGCCATGCAAGAACATCTAGTTTTCACTGATAAAGACTTTAGTGGTCCTGATCCTCATCATAATAAATCCCTCCATATAGAAGGCAAAATTTTCTCTACAAGAGTCAAACGAGTCCTCATAGATGGTGAATCTAGCCTAAATTTGTGCACATTGAAAATGATTCATAACATTGTTCTTTCTGAGGACCTCATTGATGTAGACAAGAGAATTACAATAAAAGCTTATGATGATCGAGAACAAGAAAGAAAGGGTTTGATCACATTACCCTTGCAAGTGGGCCCGACTCTGATTGAAACTATTTTCCATGTACTGGATCTAGATCTACATTATAACATCTTTCTAGGACACCCATGGATAAACGCTATCAAAGTTGTACCCTCTATCTATCATCAATGTCTAAAGTTCCCACATCACGGTAGAGAAATCAGAATTCTTAGAGATCCTGAGCCTTTTCAATATTGCAAAAGATTGGAAGGAAAACAAGCTAATTACTGTACGTTGAATGAATTTGGCTAACACTTCAATCAAGAAAGCCTTGTTTCAGAAAAGGCATCTGAAACATCAACTGAGCAATCCAAAGGAAAGGAAAAGGTCACTGAGGACAAAGCTACTGAAGAAAAACCCTCCTCATCTAAAGCAAAGGCCACATTCAAAGATCAAGGCATGGGAGAGTATAAATTTGAAAGTGCCTTATGTATTGAGCAACTCCCCTTGTCTCCAAAGTCTTATGGAAGATCATCACCATTACCCCTCTACAAAGATAAAACACTTATGCACTGCAAGTCAACTATTTTTCAATATTGGGGGTCTTTATCAAATGAACACATGGAATATAGTGTCCTTGATTGGCTTTATAATGATGAAGAAGAATGACCTCTAACCTTCCCCAAAGGAAAGTATCCTAAAGTTACTCCCATTATTGAAAATATGGGATATCATGGCACTGTTATTGGAGCTAATGAAACAAGAAATAAGAAGATCATAATAGCTAATGGTTATCCTAAAGGACATAGATTGGGTTCCGTAGAAACTAAGACTAACTTTGCTAAGGATTATTGTTTATCTACCTCAGGTTCAGACACTGAGGAAGAGTTCTTCGAAATTCCTTTCCAATATATTGAAGATGACCTAAATGAAAATCATCATGTCTTCACCATTACCCAAGCTGACCTTTCAACCCCTTGTCTACCTCTCACAAACCCCAAAATGATTGACTTGGATCAGAAAGACTCACCACTAGCTTTAGACATATGCGATTCGGATGAGGCAATTTTAGCCCTCTTTGGACTTAAAAATCTCTGAGAACACAAAAATCATATACACTATAGTGAAAAAGCCTACTTTGGTAGCCAATTCAACTCTCTCAGTTGCAAAAATGGAAAAGAAAATTTAAAAAAAAAAAATGAAAATACATCCTCTGGTGAAAACCTCTCACAGGCACCTAAGGATGAAGAAAAAGACAAAATAAAGGATGATTCCTCTAGTGAAAACCTTTCTGAGGTGCTAGAGGTGGGAGAGGTTGACTTTCCATTTATATCATCAGAACTAGAAGTATCCTCTATGATCACTGAAGATACCATTCCAATCAACCTAGGCATAGAAGAAGATCCACATATCATTTACATTGCAGCTTCTCTCAGTGATCAAGAAAAGAAAGACATGACAACATTCTTACATAAGCACAAAATAAATTTTTCTTGGACCTACAAAGACATGCCTAGGCTCGATATAGATCTTGTCATGCATCATCTTGTAGTAGATCCAAATGTAAAACCTGTTAAGCAGAAACTTTGCAAGATGCATCCTCAAGTTGCATTGGTAGTCAAGGTAGAGCTTCATAAGATGCTAGATGCTGAAGTAATTAGACCAATTGACTATCTTGAATGGGTTTCTAATATTGTACCAGTAGGTAAGCCTACTGGGGGCATTCGTATCTACACTTATTTTAGAGACCTTAACCTTGCATGTCCTAAGGATGATTTTCCACTCCCTAATATTGACATTATAGTGGATTTGATGGCAGGACATGAAATGTTGTCACTTATGGACGGATTCTCAGATTATAATCAAATTAGGATAGCACCAAAAGACCAACACAAAACCACATTTACAACATCTTGGGGCACTTTCTATTATCAAGTAATGCCTTTTGGTCTTAAAAATGCCGGAGCCACTTATCAACGAGCAATGACTACCATCTTTCATGACCTTTTGCATGTCATCATGGAATATTATGTGGATGATCTTTTGGGCAAATCCAAAATAAGGGAATCACATATTCCTATCCTTACCACCATCTTTGAGTGACTGGAGAAATATAAGCTTAGGCTGAATCCCAAAAAGTGTGTCTTTGAAGTACAATCTGGTAAGCTGTTGGGATACATTGTGTCACGGCATGGAATAGAAGTTGATCCAAAGAAAGTGAAAGAAATCCTAGAGATTCCACTACCCAAAACATTGAAGCAATTACATAGTTTACAAGGAAAACTACAATCAATCAAAAGATTTATGTCACAGCTGGCAGACAAGGTGCATCCATTCTCCCATCTTCTGCACAAGAATATCAAGTTTTTGTGGGATTGCTTATGTCAAAATGCATTTGAGAAACTAAAAGGCTATCTGGCCAATCTGCCTATGTTGGTTCCACCTGTTGCTAGTTTCCCTTTGATTTTGTACATATCTACTACATAGGTCACGTTGGGAGCCCTCCTGGCATAATTAGATGACACTAGCAAAGAGCGAGCAATTTACTATCCCAGCAAAACTCTTATTGGCTATGAGTTGAATTATTCCCTAATTGATAAAGAATGTTTGGCTATTGTTTTCTATACACAGAAGCTATGTCATTATATGCTTAATCATAAGATTCATCTCATTGCTAAAATTGACCCACTCAAGTATCTCCTAGCATGTGCTGCTCTTACTAGTCGTACAACAAAATGGGTCATGATTCTTAGTGAGTTCGACATTATTTATGTGGATCGAAAGGCTATTAAAGGAAAAGTGATTTCCAATCAGCTAGCTGAAGCACTTGTTGATGGTAAACATCCTTTGATCATAGATTTTCTAGATGAATCAGTCTTAAATCTTTCCCAAAGTCCACCATGGAAGCTATATTTTGATGGATCCTTCACTTAGAAAGGATCAGGGACAACAATCTTGTTTGTTACACCAAAAGGGGATCTCATCCCTAAATCTTTCAAATTATAGTTTCCTTGTACCAACAATATTGCAGAATATGAAGCCCTTGTACTTGGACTCCGATAAGCCATACAATGGAAGATTCTCACTCTATTGGTGCTTGGTGATTCACAATTGGTTATCAAACAAGTTATGGATGAATACCAAACAAAAGATGACAAGCTGCTTCAATATCATCGGACAGTTGAAGACCTCAAGACACATTTCACTACACTAACCTTCCAACAAATCCCTCACACAAACAATAAAGTAGTAGCTGCCATGGCAACAATTGGGTCCTTGATCACTATGCCAGAACACAGCGCACAGTGATAGTTTCTTGTTGAGAATCTTATGGTCCCTACCTATGACAAGTCAAATTCTGAAATGGTGTGTGAAATTTCTGATCCCAATTCCCCATGGTACTAAGAAGTGTATTCCTACCTACGTGATGGACATACCCAGCTTACTTTATCCCCCAATCAATGTAAAACCTTCATTCACTGAACCTCTTGATACACAATCCTCACTGATACCCTCTACCAAAAGCATTTCGATGGAACTCTTTTAAGGTGTCTGAACTATGATGAAGCACAAATGTCCCTGGAGGAGGTACATCAAGGAATCTATGGAGCCCACTCTAGTGGACTTACTTTGGCCAAAAATTTGTTATGCACTGGATATTATTGGCCTACCATGGAGCAAGATGCCTACAATTATGTGAAGTGTGTACCTTGTCAGTATCACAACAATTTGATACATGCTCCCTCCCAATCACTCCAACCCATCATCACCCCTTGGCCCTTTCACATTGGGGTCTCGACCTTGTTGGCCAAATTTTCCCTAATTCATCCAATGGCCATAAATACATACTGGCTACTACAAAGTACTTTACCAAGTGGGTTGAAGCTGTTCCTCTCACCTACACTACTGGAAAATATATTTTGAAGTTTATTTTGAACTATCTTATCTATCGCTATGGAATTCCTCAGGACATTGTTATAGATAATGGAGGACCTTTCAAGAATAAGGATATCACAGAGCTATGTAGGAAGTTCAGCATTACCCACCATACTTCTTCCACATACTTTCCACAAATAAATAGTCAAGTTGAGGCTACAAATAAAACTATCCTTAGAATCCTCAAGAAAACAGTCGATGAAGCTGGCCGTGATTGACACCTTCACCTCAATCCCACCCTTTGGGCTTATCACACCTCCATTCAAACCCCCATGGGAGCCACTCCCTTTTCCCTTGTTTATGGTACCAAGGCTATTCTACCCATTGAAATTGAGCTCCCTTCCCTCAGAATCTCTCTCAAGAATCTGTTGTCCAAAGAAGAATATAGAGTTGCCCGCTTGCAAGAGCTGGAACTCCTTGATGAGAGATGCCTCAATGCCCTAGGCCACCTCCACATGTATCAAAATTTCCTTCACCTTTAGTTCAACAAAAGGATCAAACTTCGTCAGTTTGAGGTTGGTGATCTTGTCCTGCAGCATAATATGAAGAACCTCCAGAATCGTGAGAAGAAAGGGAAGTTTGAACCCAATTGGTTGGGTCCCTTCATTATTACAGAAAAATACAATTCAGGTGCCTATCAGATTGCGTCCCTAGAGGGAGATCCACTCTTTGATCCTGTAAATATTCTACATCTCAAGCACTTCTATGCTTGACCAGTTTATTGTCTGTTGTACAGCAGAAATTGTTCAGAAAATAAAAAAAATTAGAAAAGTAGAAAAATCCAAAAACATTCAAAAAAGGAAAAAAGAAAAAACATCAGAAAAAATCAAAAAGCATAAAAAATACAAAAGCTTGAAAAGAGAAAGAGAAAAAATCCATCCATCTGTGAAAACCACTTCGGTGGTGCAATGGATAAGTACCATGGTGAAAACCTGTTTCAGGCACCATGTGTAGTCAGATCCGCCATTAGTTTCCACCATTTGTCTAGACCGCTTGCATCACCTTTCATAATAAGTGTCGCTACCCATATTTGTGCAGGTAGTCCTTGAACCATCTTCTCGCTTTCACAATAATGATTCCCGCACAACTGAGCTTACCAAATCACCAAACTGAGTTTTGTTCTAGACACAGTGACCGCAAATGTTTTACATCAAATCAGCAGACAGATTGACTTTCCTAATGATCATTCTATTCACGAGCTATTGCAAGAAAATTTCCATTTTCTATCAATCAATTTTTGGCCCATCAGGATGAATCCTTCTGGTGTCAGCTGTTCTACCAATCCTCACATCAAATTGTTCATGGAAAGAACTTTTGGACTGAATGACCACTTGGTTAGGATGCCTTTTTGTTAATTTTATCTTGTTTTTTACTATGTTCTTATCGTGACAGCCTCGATCTTCTATATCTTGGTTCATTATGGTGAGTATATAGTGAAATATGTGTCATTTGTGGTATGATCTATTTGTTATAGATTGTTACTACATTTATGTTTTGATATTTAGTTATGACTATGTATGCCTCACTGGGGGCAGGATTCATGCATCTCAAATCCCTTAAAAGATCTAGATGTACTATGTCTCCTCATGAGTAACATTTCATAGATCTCATCATACTTGATATCTCGCATTCTTGTTCCTAACAACCTATTTGTATGAGAGTCTAGTCCACACAAAGGAACCATGTCACTTGTGTTTTCTAGCACATGGTGCATAACTCCTTTTGCAATATCAAGCTAGGGTGTGCTCTCCAACATTAACATAGTATTAATCCCACTATTATCATGTAGGTAAGATTGCATTGTGATTTTTCTCTTGGAAAAGGTTTCTATTTATTCCCCTATCCGGTCACCTACGTGATTTTATTAGACTTATTGTGATACACACAAAAATAGTGTCCTCATTTAGTCATTATCCATTGCATTCATTAATCATTAGTCATTATCATTAGTCATTCTCTATTACATTGTTCATTAATCATTAATCATTTGCATTTGCATTTGTTCATTAGTCATTAATCATTAATCCATTACATTATTCATTTCAGTTCATTAATCATTAATCATTATACATTTGTCTCATATTGCCTCCGTTCTGTTCATTAATCATTAGTCATTATAAATTGCATTGTTCATCTCATTTGTCATTATTCATTTGTTTCATATCATTAAGTTATTATACTTTAGCCTCACATTGCATTCATTTCATTCATCATTAACCATTATACATTACATTATCCATTCATTTAGTGTTCATTATTAGTACATTACATTAAATCATTTGCATTGCTCATTTAGTTCATTCTGTACATTATTCACACATTTATAGTAACATTATAATTATCATTATCATTATACACTTATAACCCTTTACATTACATTAGTTGCATTCATTACAACTTTTAGGATTCATTCATAAAGCATTATAAAAACATTTATACATCATTACATTACATCCATACATGATAAAATATAAGCATTAACGCATCACATCTATACATATATCTTTGCATCTCATCCCTGCATCACAAATTTGTTAGTATCATCATATATTCATCTCATCCTACATGTCAGTCATAAGCATCATATACTGTAAATATAATATCGTCAATGCATCCATACATTTATATAAACATCACATCATATAAGCATAATAAATCATCAAAAATTCATAAAAATAGAGTCCCATAGTCCAAAAATAAGTCCATGTATATATATATATATCAAAAATGTCATATCATACATCATGTGTCAAAAACATGTCAAAACTGTGTATCCAAAAATTAGAGAAGAGTCATGGCGATGGCTGTGATGGTCCTGCTCCCCTGTTGGGATGTGATGGTAATCCCACTAATCCCTGTGATGCTCTACCAGTGCTCGCTGACTGTGTCCTCTCAGAATATGCAGGCTCTTAGGCCTCCTCTGGCACTGCTCCATGGTATAGCCTCATATAATATGTGGCCTCCCGGCCTCTGTGCCCTACCTCTCTCTAAGCCACCATGGCATCGGTCATCATCTAACCTAACCTTGCCACACTGCCTGCCTGCCGCGCTATATCGTAGTCTGCCCTGTAATCCTTAGCATGTCTACATGCTAAATCCCACTCTACCATCAAAGCTGCTATCTGCACTGACATAGCTACCAGCTCCTCCTCCCAATCCCCATACTCCTCAATAACAACAAACTCACCGCTATCTACCCGTGCCTACAAAATGTCTAGTGCCCGCTGCGCACTGTCTCCCTGTGCTATCTCTGACAACAACTCCCTCTACACCTGGGTCACCTCTATCTAAAGGCTGCTGGCTGTAGCCTTTGATGTGGCTAATAAAACTTTTAGTCACACAATCTCTACCTGCGCGCTCATCTTAGTAGCCTAAGATGTCGCAAATAAACCTTGAACCCTCCCCAGCTCTGTCCATAGGCTATCTCACTCTGCCACGACGGTGTCATATGTCTCCTGGGCTATGAATCCCACTAGTGGTCCCTGTCCTGGTGGAGGTCCCTATGGTGGTGGCCCCTATGGTGGTGACCCCTGTGGCGGTGGTCCCTGTGGTGGTGGCCCCTGTGGTGGATCCTGCCCCTGTACTTGTATATCAGGCATAATCAGTGGCTGCCCACCCACTGGTATCTGAACCTGCCCCCTCCATCGTGGTACTGCCACCTTAGGCTGGAATCTCCTCCTGGTCCCTCCATCTCCTCCCTCGTCATCATCATCATCTCCTTGTCCCCCCATCCCCTCAAGCCCCTGGCTACTCATCTACTTGCACTACCCCTGGCACAGTCAATCTAATAGGTCTGTGTGCTGCCCACCACTATGCATACATAGGAGCTACCCTTGCATCTAGTAATGACTCTCTCGCCCTGATCTAGGGCACCTTGATCATACCCATAATCGATGCTCGGGCTATCCAAGGATCTGCTCCTATCCCCCATACACTACCTACGTCGCGGGTAACCAATGGATGAGGGAAGCTGTCCGGTACTGCCTCCTGAATCTGGCCCATCTATCTCCTAACCCTAGAGGGCATATATCATGATATCATATATGATGTCCTCCCAAACAACTAGTAGTCATTTTACACAAACCTCATGTAATATGAATCATAGAACTCAAGCTCTACATATCCGCCCTGATGTGGGGTCTCATGGCCCCAAGCCTCACTACTATAGCCCCCATCTCATCAAGCCTTCAATGCCAGTATCCTACTGAATCTGTGGCCACGTAACTAATATGTGGTCTATACAGACAGATGAAAGGCTCATATGTCGCATGGGTCTCCTGGTGTCTAATCAGTCATGTGATTGTTATATGATCCCAGGCCCATACAAGTAAGAGTGTGCATCCCAGCCCTAGTGCCCTACCCCTATGGTAGGCGCACATATGCAGATCATAGTATAGCTTCCCAAGGATGACGTATCCCCAGCAGTACTAGTCACTATCCTTGACCACGCTACTCAGCACTCGTGCCCAGCCTATATGGAATCCCTTTCCTATATGATCAGGCATGAGATGTCCCCCTATCAATCCCACCAAATAGAGTGCCAGTCGTCATGGTCATGGCTCCATGGTCATCGCTCCTATCTATGACATCCACTACCGTGTAATCGGTAGATCTGTGAACCTCCACCTCAGAGCCATCTCCATGTAGGGCTCTGATCCCTCCATGCAATACTTTGGTATGACCCCCCGAATGGGCACTCTGTAGATCCTCCATACATCATGGAGGGTGATAGTGGCTTCCCCTGTGGGAAAGTGAAAGTTGGAGGTGGTGTTGTTCCATCTCTCTATCAATGCAGACATGAGCACATTATGCACTCAAAGATGCGGCCAATGCCACATGTGCTCTAGCCTGCATAGTGTCACCATCCCCCACTCTGCCACCTTTAGGTGCTGCTCCAACTCCATGGTCACTAGATAGCTCTCCCGAGCTCAGAATGTGATAGTCTCCTCCTGCAGTCAGCAAATAGATAGCATGCTGGGGCATCAAAAAATGTCCCATGCCTGTCCGGGGCATCAAAAAATGCTCTCAGACCCTTGTCTTTTCTCTTCCCTCCCCCTTTTTCTTTTTTTTTTGGGTCAATCTACGCAGATGGCGGTTGACCCTTATAGACGGCGAACTTTCACAGTCACCAATTTGCAGAGCTGGCGGATCTTCACAGATGCTAGTCTATGGAGATGGTGGTTTAGGCTATCGTCTCCCTTGCCATGCAGACGGTGGTGTTAAACATCACCATCTTTGTCACACATTTTTTCCCCCCAGCCCTCGCAGACGACTGTCGCCTGTCGGTCATCTGCGAGGATGGTAGTCTGTCGATCGCCATCTGCACTTATCTATTGTCTGAAAACATTAAATACATAAATGACAAGGTAGGTTCTCGACTACTCACCAGTGGTCCCGCATCCATAGATCACTAGTGTACCCGGACACACTCCCCAAGCTATGCTCGCTCTTGTCGTGCTGCCATTGCTCTCTTCTTCTTCTCTCTTTTTGCTCTTTGTGAGTGAAAGTGACTTGTCCATGGGCCCCAGTGGACTATTTATAGGCCCTTGTGACCCATTTCTTCTGTCGGTTTCCCCTTTTCTTGTTTTGGTCTCCGTTTCTCCTCCATTTTTCCTAGACATGCCATGCAATTGGTCTACTTTCTCATTTTCTTGCCTTTTCGAGAAAATTTTATTAAAAAATTATATTTTTTCCTATTATTTTCTCGAGGGGACACCCTCCTCCGCTCTCGCTACCGTAGGTTTTTTGACCTTTCTGGGGCATCTTATTTTTTTTTCTTTGACAGAACGTCACTTTTGACAATGCATCAAAGAGGGGCAAAATGTAGATGTCCAAAATGGTCCTTATATTAATTTAATTAATATTTCCATAACATCATGGTTAGTTTTAATTAATTATATTTGTTATATTCTTCTATCTATTTAATTAAATTTATTTAATTAAAGATGATTCACTTTCCTTAGTATTTGAATTTAATTTAAATACCATCCACTTTAATGTATTAAATCTTATTTATATACATTCCCCTAATTAATTCCCTTTTAAATAAATTTATAATTTATTTATTCCTCCACATAACTAAATTCTACTAAACCAAATTAATCTAAATTTTAAATTTAGATTAAGCTAATTTGAACCTAGATCCTACCCTACCTCACATCACTCTCACCAAATAGACCTACTTACTAATTAAATAAGGTTAATTAGGCTAATTTCTTGATTCCTACACCATTTAGTCCTAATTATTTGCTCACACATGTGAGCAAATTTCAAAAAATCCACTTTTCCAAATAATCCTTATTTGGTGCTAACAAGGTTTCTTACACCTATGATGACACCTTCTTACACTTTCCAAATGTTTTTCATTGGTCCAAAACTCTTACACCCTCTTACACCTTCTTATAAGATCCTTCACATGTGTACTTTAAGTACACTTTGACCCATCACATCCAAAGTTGTTCACACATGTGTGAGCAAAGTGGGCCTCTTGCATGGTTTATGTGTCCCTCATGTGGCACCTATGTGAATGCCACATGAGCTCCACCTCACCCAAGCCTTCTCTCTCCTCCAAAACTCTATAAATAGAGGCCTTTCTCAAAATCAAATCATCTCTCATTTTATGCATTGTTATCATGCTAGTATAGCTCTAGAATTTCTTAGTATATTTCATGTTTTCATGCTCATGCTTAGTTCATACTTGCAATCTAGATATTACATGTTAGGATTAATGGAATGAACTTAGTTTATTTTCATTTAATCTTGCATATCATTTTACTTTTAGCCTTGCATTATCATGTTTGGTGAAGACTTGAGACAAGTTCCTCATACTTGCTCTTGAGTTATTCACTCTCTTAGTTGCATACAATCAATCTAGTGGGATTTAAATATTGTGTTGGGAGAGCACACCCACAAACCTCTCTAATAGAAAATCAACAAGGCTTGGGTGCACTTGTTCAAGCTCATCTGAGGTTGTGATGATTCTCTTCTTGTTATTTTTATTAGTATGCTTTTAGATATGTAGAATGTTATTATTTGATGTTTATCTCTAATGTTTACATGTCTGAGCGTGCTCCCAATAGGTTAGGTTTCATTGCATACAATATGCACTATATCAAAATAAACTGTTGTGATGACGCTGTTGTCTGATCAGTTCTGTGTATGTGTGGATGTTGTTACTCTCTTAAAGAGCTATATCATATATTGACTTCATTGTACTATCCCTCTGTATCTTCCTCTTACATAATAATCGACGCTTGTAACATATCTTTACATTACATACTTATATCTTCAAATCCGAATAGGTGCGACCCAAAACAAAATACTAGTAGGCCCTAAAACAATATATACAATGCTTCTGAACAAGTTGGCTCAAACGTGTTTACTACAATGTTAATTACGTCATTACAATCATATAACCAAAGGTGCTTAGCCATTACATTACAAAATAACACATGCTGATCAAAACACTTAGTCGGCTTTCATGCTCTGTCTCCTGGATTGTTGGTCTATTGATCTGCTTGTAACTTTGCCGTACTATAGTTTCGTATTATGTGTGTCTGGATGTAGCATGTACATATATCATACAACTTATATCTGAATGTGCATAAGCTGAATCGATCTCTCACACGTGCGTTGATGTGTCGATCACTGAGTATCTCTATCTTCCCTATTTTCCTTACTTAGTCATTTTGTCTTTCAAGACAAAAACTAATCATGACTTTGTTGCCATGATGAAAACACAAAATAAATCATGCATCCTCAGGTAGTCAAATTGCCAACATTAGTACCATATATAATCAAGTCTCCTGATTTAATTTTTATAGAAAATTTACCATCAATGAATTTTAATTGATAACCTCTGTCCACTAGCTGCCCAACACTTAAAAGATTATGCTTAAGTCAATCAACAAGCAATACATTTTCAGTATTATAATTTCCATCCAGATAAATAGATTCAACTCCAATGATAAGCTTCTAGTGGTATTGTCACCAAATCTAACAACACCACCATCATATCTTTTTAGACTAACAAACTTATTTTTATCTCCAGTCATATGATGTGAGCAACCACTATCTATAACCCATTTAGATTTGTTTTCAACATGAGATACTAAGGCTTTTTATTTATGTATAGGTTCATCATCCTTAACAGAAATAAATCCAATTTCATCATAATCAACATCATCATCAGAGATGCCTTCAATATAATAATAACATTCCTTGTCTTTTGAATACTTTGATTTGTAAAACTTAGGTTTGTGCTTTGGAACCCTTGTAGGACATCAATATGCAAAATGACCAATCTTTTTTCATGAAAAAAATTTCAAAGGTAACTTGCCTTTGAATTTACCCTTACCTCTCTCTTTTATTCTAGTGATTAGGGCTACCACTTCATCTATCTTTATTTCTTCCTCCTGTATCTATCCCATTCATCAACATAGTCTTAAATTTCTTCTCTTAATTCACTATTTCTGGTGCTCGCAATTTCAGATAATTTCTTTTTTTTTTCTATGGACAGTCACCTTGAATGTTGACTCTACTTTAGGTAAATATTCTCCCAGTTCTATGAACTCAAAAGTAGTTAGCTTTCCAATCAACATTTCTATAGTGAATTTTGGTGCCAAAGGTATAATATCTTCTATAGCTTTTACTTTATTTTTGTATACAGGTGTTAGAGATCTGAGTATCTTCGCAATCACTTATTACTCATTGTAAGTACCTCTAGAGTTTCTAGTACCAGTAACCACTTCAATAATTCTCTGTGCATATGCCCTAATATTCTCATCATCTCTCATCTTCAATGATTCCATATTTGTCTCCCAGTTTTGTAGGTTTTCCTGTTTAGTAAACTTATCTCCTATAGATAGTACTTCCAATCTTCTCCAAATCTCATGTGCAGAATCTAGGTCTTTTACTTCTATGAATTCACCTTCAGAAAGTGTGACAATCAATGATTCCCTTGTGAATATATTACATGAAAATAAATTATTATAATATTAAGTAGATTTATCTAATTCATCCTCCATCGCTATCTTTTCCTTTATTTTTGTGATCCTCCAACTATCAAAGTTTCCAATATCAAATTTTGGACTATCCTTCCTATAGTAATTCATCTTCAAGATCAACTCATGATGTTAGGCTTTCTCTCTAAGGACCAATATCTATCATTCCAATTTTTAGGAATAATAGTCAACAAACTCAACTAAGAGGGGGGGTGAATCAGTTGTGATATAGACTATTGAACTTTAAACTTTATAAACCAAATCTACAATAAAAATGATAACATAATAACACAATCCTTGTTGTTTAGGAAACCTTGTTAAAGGTAAAACCCCGGTGGGAATTAGCACCCAAAGATGATGTGCTAAGAGTATAGTATCCCTGTTAAAAGATTTAGCCCTATTAGGAGCTTATTACAACATTACAGTACATAGTCCTTGTTAGAGGTGTTGGTTGTATTTCCTATTTTTGAGTTTGCCTTGTAAAATTTTGAAGTTTCCTGTCTCTCCTAAGCTAAAAAATTTGAAGTCATGGTCAAAATTGCCTATATACCTCTGCAAATTTTTGTTTTAGCCCTAAACCTAGTTGAAAATACTTAAAGCCCTAAATTTATTAAATAGTTTCTATTTTGAAGTTACCTTTTTGGCACTTAAGTCCTGAAGATATGCATGTGCTAATATGTTGGTCACTTAGTCTCATGAAAGAAAAAGAATATTCCATATGGTTATGAGACTTAGGGAATTGCCTTTATTGCGCTATCTCTCAATGAAAAGGAATATGCTTTAATGATTAAGAGACTTAGCACAGACCATCCATCTGAAAGAAAGATTAATGGTGGTCGGGTAGTCTCTAAATAAGATCAAGGTTAGTGATTTTATCTCACGACTTTGAGTTTACTCAGTCACATTGTCTCCAGATATAACCCGGGGTATGTGTTAACTAAAATCTTAAAGGTTTCTTTGTTTTCACCAGGTCTTGTAATAAAAGGTGAGTTATGATAAATATCACGATATTTAGCGACAACCATGTTCATCTTAGTTTAAATCCAATGACAGTCGGGAAGTCTCCTAATAAAATCTGAGGTTAGTAAATCATTCAGTGACATTGAGTTTTCTTTTGTCGCCAAGTCTCTGAATAAACAAACCAGGTTGACAGTCAGTTTAAAAGAAGTGTTGTACCTAAGTCTCAGAATAGAAGATGAGTTAACTAAAAGATTATGAGACTTGGAGATAGCTGTCAGATTAAAATAATATCCAATGGATAGCACAAAGTCACTTATAGTATTTTAGAAGTCAGTAGTCATTCAACGATCAGGAGACAAGGAATAATATTGAGACATGTGGATAAGTATGATAAAGGCAAAGGGTATATTCGCATGGTCTCTGATCAATTTTTAATACTGTAAGGTTATTTGATGATTATGAGAAAATGAGTATGTCACCAAGTCTCGAGATGATTTAGGGTTTACATAAAAGATTAAGAGACTTAGCGGGAGCCGTCAGATGCTGTTAAGTTGAAGATCAATAGTTGTCGGGTAGTCTCCGAATAAAATGGCTAGGTGTATTTTCTTCTAGAGACTAAGAGACCAAAGGAAATAAAGGTTACATTATCCTTTAGTCACTAGGTCTCAAGAAATATAAATATTTAATATAATTATTATGAGATATAATATTGGCCGTCAGATGCTGAGATAAGAAAGATCAATGGAAGTCGTGAAGTCTATTGATGAATTTGGTAAAGTGAAAATTATTCAGCGACAATGAGACAAGTTCTAGTTGCATAGTCTCCAGTCAAAATATTAAAGTGATAATTCATTTTATCAATTAAGAGACATGCCTTATGTCATGAAGTCTCATAATACAATTAAGGTTATATGAAAAGATTATGAGACTTGGTGAAAGGCGTCCAATCAAAAGGAAATCAATGGTGAATGCGTAGTCTCAAAATAAACCTGGATAAAGGAAATCTTTCAGTGACTTAGATTTTCACAGTCATGAGGTCACCAAAAGTAAACTAAAGGTATAACTGAAGTTAATATTGTCCTTTTTTCGCCAAGTCTTAGAAAGAGATCATAGTTAATAATTTTTCTTAGTGACATGGAGATAAGTGGTAGTCGCGAGGTCGTTGATAAGGAAAAGTGAAAGTTAAGCATGATAAAAATAAATATAGTTTCTGATGCGCCAATATTGAAAATTCATTATCCAATGAGGATTCAAAGAAGTTATGACAGCTTAGAAAGGTAGCTAAGGTGTCTGAGGATGAGCCACCTAGAATAGAATTGAACTCTTGTCGAATTTAATAAGGATTTTCATCAATTCTGCACTCATTTAAATTTGATTTCCTGTCATAATCAGAGGCTATAGCTAGGAAAGAATTGATGTCATAGTATGCTGAATTGAAGATAAAAGTGATGAGATTACCCAATTATGAGCTACATACTTTGATCATTCTTTACCATAAATAGATGATGTTGTGATTCACTTTCATTTACCTTATTTTCAGAATCCAGAGCAAAGAAATTGCCAAGTTATTAGTGTTGCAAAATTTGAGAGTTTCTAGCTTTTGAGAGATTAAGAAATTAAGTTCTCTAGTTTAGAATTTAGGGAATTTGGTTGATTTTCAGAGCTTAGATTATTTTTAGTGTATTACAGTAAGGGTTTCCAGTGATATTTTTGCTTCAATATCGGTAAAAGAGTGTGATAGAAACAAACAGCCAGGATGAGCAAAGCAGTTAGTGTAGCTTCCACCAGTGGGAAAATCAAAGAAGTGGAGGATGAGGCAAAGGGAAAAAGGAATTTCTCAGATGAATTCTTGACATTTCTACCAAGATCAACACAAAATAAGAAGTCAAAGAATGATATTGTGAGTGATGACCTAGCATACATCCGAGATGCAGAAACTCCAGGTTCATCAAGTTACTCTCTTTTTAACTATTTTTATAAGAATTTTGATGAAGCTATACCCGTGTCAAACCCTTGGACATGTGGGCTAGCCAAGTTAATTATACCTGATGTATTCATAGATACAAATCTTTTTTTATCTCTAGAAAATAGCTATGATGCTCTTTCTAAAACAATTAAGAGAAATGATGACACTATACTAGTGGCCTTGAACAAGAATTCTTTCATGAAATCCTTCAACCTTTACTACCCTATGTCAATAGAGATTGACATGAAGAAACTAGAAGCTACATATGAGAAATAGGTAGGGGTAGTCAAAATCTTAATCCAAAGACATATTCCTAGGAAAATTAAGAATTATATAGCCCGCATGCCAGGACTTGCTCCTTATGCTTATAAGGATTTAAATCATTATATCAAATACATTGCTTTTTCACTCTGTAGAGTACTAGGAAGGGACGGGGGTTCAGAGAGAATCACTGCAGATGTTCTGATGATTACCCTAGACTTGCAGGATGTCCATGCCAGCACTACCTATGATTATATTCAATATATAATTGATAGAATGCATGAGGGGTTTGTGGCCATAAAAAATAAAGAAAAGGAGCCCAAGTTTTTACATTATTCCATCCTAATGCATTTGATAATGTATTACAACTACTCTGTTATGGATTTGAATAATTTGACACCAGAAAGAGTACACCAGGGTCAGCCCAACCTTATCCAATTTTGGATAAGAATTTGGAATTATACTGCAAAGGATTGTGATTTTTGCACATTCTAGAACTGGATAGTTTATCCATTATTACAGTGTTTGGGAGTAAATAAGACTAGATTACTAGCCAAGTTGCTGCAATTATTGAGGCATTGTGGGTATGTAGACAAGTGGCCTGGGGATCATAACTGGGGAGATTTCTACTTGGAGAAATTTTTTACTATAATCAAAGTATATGGACATTCACATCCACCCCACATATTGCCATTTCATGTTCCAGCCAGAATTGTAGCAATGGAGTTCATATGGAAGCTTATGTTGACAGACAAGGAGCATTTGGCTCCTCATAGAAAAGGGGCATTCACTCTCAGATAGTTTAAAGTGTATTAGTTTACTATTGGCAAGAGAGCCATAGATTTAGTAAATAATTGGCTAAGCAATTATAGGATGGGTGCAGCATTGTGTAGGTACGTTGATACAGAGGCACTCGTTGCAAGTGCCAAGAAGCTTTTCACCCCAACTATTCCTTATACTTATGGGAATGAAGAGTGCACAAAAGAAGATGCCATAATAAATATTATTGAGGATGACGAATTGATTTCAAGAGAAAATAAAATCAAAGAATTAATGGACCTGGAAAGGCAGGTAAATAGGAAGAGATTGTCTTTTGGAAGGTTTTTCCCTGATTTACCCTATTTAAAGAGAATAGAGGGTATGATTGGGTCTCATAATTTCCTATGTAATCAACTAGAGGATGCACTTTTAGTTCCTGAGAAGGGTCAACCAGAGCATTTTGAGCCAGAGTATGATGATGACAGTGATGAAGGTTACCCCTCACCCATTTCCTATCCAGTCAATTAGGCTGTAGAAGAAGAACAAGCAGGAGATGAGAATATTATTAACCTAATAGAGGTCCTAGAAACTGAGGTTACCAATGAGCCTCCTCTCAAAAGGAAAAATAATTGAACTTGGAGAGCATTCTCAAACATTAATTTGTGTAAGAAGAGAGAAGAAAAAGGATAAAGTCAGTGCTCTTATTCTTGGAAATAGGCCATATGATCATCAGTTGAGGAAGGAGATTAGAAAAGGGAAAAAGTTGCAACAAGATGAAGAGGATAATATTGAATTGCCTCTTAGAAAATGCATTGATGAAAGGTTAATTCATCAGCAACAGTTCTTGGATGATGATAACTTTATCAAAACCAAGGAATTTAAAGATTTCCTAAGATGGAATAAGCAACAAGAAGTTGGAAAAAAACTTCAATTGGATGGAGGAGAGCCACTAACAGCAGAAGCCTTACATGCTATACATGATTATGATCCTGAAATAGACGAAATCACTCTAGAAGAAGCAATGAAACTGGTTAAAGCCAACAGGATTCTACTTGTTGAGGGCTAGGATTTATCCTCAACATTTATAATTGATCAGATAAGGAAACAAATAGTTTTAAAGTTGTCATCAGAAGTCCAGGTTGGAGAATTAATAAAAGGATTTGGTTATAATCCAAAATCCCAGGCTGTTACAATGTGGAGCTTAGCTCCTAATGATCAGAAGCCAGCCTTATTGAATATTCAAGAAAATATGGTGGGTAGTTAGATGGTATGGTCAGTAAACAATACAAATGATATGGAGATCTCACAGGTGTTGTCACATTTTTCTCAATTGAATGTGGCCAAAACTGAATAATCACAGAGATATAATACTCTGATTGAAGAGACCAGTGCCATTGTGAAAGATAGGGAGTTATGTCAGATTAAAATTCATGCTTTAGAGAAAGAAATTAAAGATTTGACTTAGCAATTAATGGAGAATCCTGAGGTTATCCTAGCATCACCTAAGGAGGTTGCACATGAAGAGGTCCAAACATAGATGACAGGGGAAAATACTGAAATAGACGAGCATATTAATGAGCATTATGAGATTGTCATTGGATCACTAATGAGTATTTTTCAGCACAAAATTGACATATTAAAGGACAAGATTGATTCAATTTTGAATGCATATAATAAGCTTCCTATTTTTCATGCTGAAGTTACATGTTTTATTTCTAATTTCAACCCCTACTTTGCAATATGGTCTAGCAGGACTCAACTATTTGAAAGGTTGGCATCTCTACAACAACACAGGAATGATTTGCCAGAGATTTTCATCGAGGTTCGTGATGAAATTGAGAAGATAAATGTAACTTTGCCTTTCTTCAAGGGTAAGTTAAATCAGATTGAGGCTAGAATCAATCTTTTTGGATCAGATTTCAACAGATTTATTCCTCCAATCAAGGGAGAAGATAGTTAGATCAAAGCCTTGGAGGCATGGAGAGAAAAGTTTGATGGAAAATTGCTTAAGAAAGAGGCAGTTATTACTGACAATGCAGAGCTGGATATGGAATGTTACAATAAGATTTTGGATGAAACCTTTAAGGCTGAGACTGACATCAATAAATTCCTAACAGATTTCAAGAGTATAATAGATACTTGGTGGAATAGGAAAAAAGCACAACTAGAGAGTATAAAGAGCTTTGATTGGCCTGCTAAAGATGATGTAGAAGCATGTGACACACTGACCAAGCCAAAAAAGAAGAAAGTTGTTGCATAAGATATTGATGTCATTGATGAAGAGTAGAGGAACAATTGGCGCCTACTCTATGAGCACAGGGAGGTTAGCAATCTTTAAAAGATTAATGTAAGTTATCCTATATTGGCTGTCACTAAATAATATTTAAACTATCAGATGCTATCCTGAACACATGCAGACAAAGGCGCCAAAATTCAGAAGAAGACAAAGAAGCAAGATCATATTTCATTCTTCATTCTTGTCCTTCCACCGCTTGGTCTATTCCTGTCTTTTGTCTTTTTTGCATTTTTAGGGTTATGTATTCTAAACCATCCAAAGCTTGTAGCATCCTTATCTTAAGGATTCCAAGATGGTTTAGGCCTATATATAGTTCTTTTTTATCATTTTGTAAATGGGTTGAAAATTTGGAATTTGAAATTAATGAAATATATTACAAGGAAGACTACTGAAAATTTTCTAATCCTTTGTATTATTTGTCTATCTATATGTATTTGAAGCTTTAAATCATTAATAAAAATATTTTCAATCTCTTTTCTGCACCTTATATTATCTCTTTTCATTACTGTTATTTCTCTTGTATGTTTACTTATAAGGAATTTAGGCATACTGATCGCAAGGTGGTTGTGCAGTCATTTATAAGCTCCTTCAAGGAAGGATTAATTATTTTAAGTGACCTAGAGAGCTTAGAAATGGTTTAAGGATCTGATGGTATAGTTGTAGAGAGAGGATAATCTGTTAAGGCATTTAATCTTTGTTGTATATGTTTTTGTTAATCACCTTACTATGGAGTTATACTAGATATTGACTCATAACCAAAAGTTAATGTACTGGTTTATAGTTGGCTAAGTAATTGATCATTGTCCAACTAGTATTTTAAATTATTAAATCAGTCACACTTTCAATATACATTCCATTCAAGTAATTGTGTTTTAGAAAAATACAATTCAATTTACTGATTCTTTTAAGATTGAATCAAAATAGATTATCCTTCGTGAGGTTCATAGGAACTAAAAAAAAAGAAGGATGAGAATCCTTATTACCTTACTAATTTTTGTTCTCCAAATACTAGTGTGGATCATTAAGCTCTGTATTAGGATAATCATAGTCTTTTGCATAGTCATTTACTTATTGATCCATTAAAAGACATTCAACATTTTAGTAAGAAGATAATCCACTTAAAAGATACTGTAAATCAGTAATCATACATAGGTAATACCTTCTTGAGCCAATGGATCTCAAAAAAGAAGGAGGAGGTAATAGTTTCCCTAAATGTTATCTAATACCCTCATCAATTAACCTTTTTCTTGTATGAAATAGGATCTTGTATTCAAGTACATAAGTATACTGTCATATCAAGGTTGTGCTACAAGAAAAAGAGCTAACAAGAGGACAACACCTGTTAGGAGTCAAGAGTAACAGTGGGTTCACTGCCCAGGCACACTTCCCAAATATGGTTAAACCCACCCTCAAGGATTTAAAATCTGAACAATTGTATATAGAAAATATACAATCTAGTGAACTGTCTGATAGCAACTATCTTTTCTTGGTCAGTTCCAATAAAGTATTATAATCACCGAATCTTCTCTACATCCAGTAGCCAATCAAGCCTCACAGCTTCCACACTTCTCTTCCCTTTCAATTACCTTCTCATCATTCCTCTATCACATCTTTTCAAAAGAAAATATCTCTCATATATACCCTATTACAATAATTGATTAGGTCAGCCAATTAAGCTTTCCCAATATACAAATAATTATTTAACCCCTTGCTAAGATACACAAGGTACCTAAAACAATTAAACATCAATTAAAATACATTAGATATACTCCAAGATCCACAATCTATGCATACAATCCATAAAACATGCTACATCTCTTAAATCAGCCACCAAATAGGTCTCCTCCAGAATACACGCTACAACTAATGTCACCAATATGTTCACGACTATTGATCAATAATGAACATTCCTCAATATAAGAGGAGGAGCTGGTGCACAAAATGTAGCTGTCCTATTTTCTGTCCCTTTGGGGGTTTTCGCTATCCCTATTTTTAATGCTGCTTTTGTGGGAATTCTTTTGGTTTAGTTGCTTGTTTTCCTATTTCCTTTCCTTTTTAGGTGCTCAGGAACAACTATTTTTTTCTCTTTGTTGAACATTTGTTTTAACTCTTTAGGTTTCAGGTCCTTGTAAAAACTGCTAAACTTTTTACTTTGTAAAGGTTTCGGGTCCTTGTAAAACCTATTTTTACTGAATTAGAATGAACATTCCTCAATATATCTTTTGTCATCCCTTAAGCTCGCATACCCTAAAAGATTTTCAGCTGTAAGATATACCCAAAAAAAAGAGACCTTCTCTATCAAGCATCGTTGTCATAGTCCAGAAACCAGTCTTCACTAAAACATCTGTAACATCACTACTATACAATATTAATCCAAGAGAACTTCGAAATAAGGTCATCACACATCCTTCTTTATACCCTTGTCTTTGATCATTCTGATTCATCTATATAGTGTCTATACACTTCTGTCAGTTAAATACCCAATCTATTCTCTCCACATTAACATATGTTGAAATCAGTGACAAACATGAATATCAACATCATCAGTAGTACCCAAATTTGATATCATCCAATACTAGTGAATCATAGGGCGACATGTAGAAGATGATTGTTGGGCTTAAAGAAGATAAGATTCTTGAGGTTCAGATTGGATCCAACAACTATCGTTATCTCGTGATTGGAAGATACATGAGGATTATTCATCAAGGCATCATGATGTGTTACCAAGTGTCCCTTTGAGATTGAAGATGAAGGAAGTAAATGAACCATTAGATCAGATCCTATCTTGTGGTTGTCATGTTTTTATTATCCAAAGATGCAAGTTTTTTAACTTTTGCGGCATCACAACAGACTAACACATGGAAAGTGTGGGCCTGAGCTAAGATAAGGGTAAGATAAAATGGAACTGTCAAATCAATCTTCAGAGGATGGTGGGCATAAGTCCTTAGTCAGAAGATGCAGGGAAATTATCCATTATGGGTTCATGGTAATGAAACAAGTGGAAAGTGCTCTGGTTTTAAAGGAAGTTAATCTACAGTCATATCAAGGTTGATTGTATGGCAGGCATTATGCCTTGATGTGAAGATTAAAGGAGGTTATTCTTCAAGGCTTCACACTTTTGAGACACATGGTAGTTGGAAGGGCTAGGTCATAACTTTAGTTAAGGTAAATATTGTGCAGATCTTAGAGGATCTAATGGCAGGTGCATTGCCTAGAAATGAAGATGATCAATTTTTATTCATCGAGGCACCACGCCTACTTGTCACATCATATCTTCGATCTTGGTTAGTGCTGAAAGAAAGGTTAAAGGTAAAGAAGATCAAATTTCATTAGACGGTCGATGCTAAGCCTCAAGAAAAATGTGACCGAAGGATATCCATAGAGGCATCACGATAGAGCAACTCAATTCCAGATCAGATTGTGACTCGTGTGCATCTTAAAGGAGATTAGTGGTTGTGTTTTAAAGTTGAATAAAGTTTTAATCTAGGCCGTTGATGATGAATTATGTGCAGCTGTAGCTATTGTAATGGATATTTGAATTTTCAAATTGATTTCTCCTTGTTTTCAAGTGGTGGCACTGCTTTCCAAGTTGCAGAGCTATTAAATGGATCGATCTCATCTTTCAGGTCAAATTGATGAAGTCATAGGGTGCTAAAGGATGGATTTTCATTGATTGTAGTTTCTTTTTTCTATGGTAGTGACTTAGGGTTTTATGTTCAAATTTGTATATCTTCTGTAACCCTAGTCTGCTTCCTATCATTTCTACTATTAATGTTGGTTATTTTCCCTAGTCAAGTGGATATAAAGATCATATTCTATTTTAGATCTTTTTAAGAAAGATCAAATCGGTGGAGGAAAGAAGACAAGTGCAATTAGATGTAGAAGGACATATGTTAATTAGATATCATTTTTAGGGTTTCCTTCTTCTTTAAATGTCTTTCTTTTCTCTATTGTAAGAGTTCTAAATCCTTTGCAAGGAAGGGAAGGTTCCAAGTGTGGGTCATCTATAAATATTTATTCCTTTTGACTACATATAGGGTGTTCTTGGTCTTTTTCTTGTTTCAGAGAAGAACATCAATGTAATTGTTAGCTTTATAAGTGAAATTTTAGCATTATCATACTATTATCAAGTTGTCTCCATTATGATTTCCAAATCACATAGGTTAAGATATCTTGGGTGTTTTGGTCTTATGTATTGTAGATTAGCAATATATTAATTTAAAGGGTAATAGTGATTTAGGATTTGTCTTCAAGTGTGTATGAGTTGGGATATCAAGGATATATAAAACTTGTCTTTCAATGAATGTTGATTAATGTATTGTATATTCCAGGGTCTCTTCCAAGGGGAGGGCTAAATACTTTGAACAAGTAGTTGTATATTTGAATACACATGTGGATCCACAAGTAGAACTTGATCAATGGGGTATGTTTGATGTAAGGTATTAGACATATTGGACTGTGTTTTCTTCTTTATTCATTATCTCCTTTGCAATGTTATGTTTGACTATGTTTCCCATTGGATAAGGCAACGGTCTATGAGAGATATGGGCTATTTCAAAGATCCATTTATCCAAAACATAAATGAAAATCCTTTCCCTTTAATGTTGATAGGAAGAGTTGGAGTAGTTCTAGTTTTCAAACACACTTTATCCAAGTGGGATACAACATAATATTTGGTAAAACATTGAGGTACATGTTACCCATCATTTTGGAAAATATTTTAAAGCTATATATCTACAACCTATTATTTTTCAAAAGGAGTTATGTGTGTGAAGATTAGGTGTACCCTCCCGAGTGATGTGGAACTCAAAGTGTAGAAGGTCTTTGAAACTTGTCATTGTTGGCTTTCACTTGTCTCCTTTCTACCGATGGTGTTGAGTCTATGTCCTAGGTTTGTAATCCCATAGTCTGGTCTTATAATCAAGTGTAGGAGCACCTATTCCTTGGATGTCTCATGGAGAATTTCATATTTTACATTTTATCTAATATGGTCTCATTATTTTGTAATATCTTAAAGAATATTTGGAATCCATTTAAACCATTTTGTAAGGCTATTAAAGCCATTAAAATCATAGTGACCTATAAGGTTATGATAAAGTCAAACATGGTACAACCACTCAAATGTATCCAAATAGAGTGTAATTTATGTAATTAAATTATTTAAGATATTTTCAGCATATTTTAAAAGTTTAGTGAGGGTTTGAGGATATTTGAACAATAATTGTAAAAGTTGTTCAAAAGTTGTCAAAATTATAATGACAACTTTTACAACTTGGTGACAAATTTTTAAAGTTTGTTAAAAGTTGTTAATGGGTAGTTTTAGGATGGTTTTATGGTTTATTATTATTCAAATATATAAATTTGTTCTCCAAAACACTAAATTTTAAGTTGGAGGAGTTTGAAGAAGGGTTTGGAATGGAAAAAAAACATATTTTTCATGCTACACATCTCAGTTTTCTGGTTATTGTTTGTGCAATTCATCTGATGTTTTTATTGGTTCAAACACATTTTAAATGATAAAAACCTTAAAATTATATTTTCATAAATTTATATGAGTTATATTTCATTTGGTTTTGGTTTGGTTTCTTTTCATTACGTATTGAGGAAGTTATAGCCAGTTTGGTGAAGACTGGTTGAATCCTGTCATAATATGAGCAATTTTGGAAAAAATGAAATAACTTTTGTTTCATTACCTGGATTTGGCTATAACTTGGGGAAAATGTTTTTAATTATCTGTTATTGAATCCAACCAATGGAATTGGATTCATTTCATTTATGAATTTTATTAATAAATGTTTGAGGGTTTCAGATTCTGCCCTAGTTTGAGAAATTGTTTTAAGTTTGCAAAATGTTTGCATTTATTGGAATAATTGAAGGAAGGTTGTAAATGTGAACCCTAAACTTGAATAAAATTATTATTAGAGCCCAAAAGGTCTGGGAAAAAGGGTATTTTGTGGGTGTGTGTTTGTCTTTTAAAGGTTGAAGAGGGAACCTGGATACCAAGAGAGTAGGCCAAGAGATCAAAGAGGAGAAAGGCCTAAGGAGAGGAATCAAAGACAAGAGGAAGCATGGTAAAAAGAGTCTTCCTTGAAAATGAATTTATTTATGAAAAGGATTCATAGTTATTTTCAAGGTATGTATTCACAAAAGAACAAGAGGAAAGAAAAAAATAAAAGAGAAAAAGGAAATGATAGAAAGATTAGAAAGAAAACTAGAGGCATATGAAAATAAGTGGGAGAAAGATGTAAAGATTTTTATTGAAATCATAGAGCAGAGAGGACCTGATTATGATGAATTTAAATATTTTGAAGTAGTGGAAAACAGTGAAGAAAATTTAAACCCTTATGCTGAAGAGATTCAAGAAATTAGGGAAGAACAACGAGAAACAAGGATAGAAGAGACAAAAGAGGAAGAGTTGATTGAATCTAATGAGAAAGTTGAACCAATTGAAGACTCCATAAAGATGGGAATTGTTGAAAAATATGATGTTGAAGTATTTTCAGAAATAAAGGATGATAATTAACAAACAATTTTTTCCCATGAATTTGTCATTGTTTTCATTTCAATATAGGTGATGAATAAATAAGATTCTAAAAGACTGTTAGGATGAATTTAGAATAATTGAGAGGGGGGGGGTGAATCAGTTATCCTTAGCTCCAGATGTGCCCATATAACACTTTAAACCAACTTCAACAACTAAGATCCGTTTGACAGTAATAAACAACAAAAGTGTGCAATTTACTGTACTAATGAAATAATCTTGCAGAAACTTAATAGTAAAACACAACAATAACATTCACACATTTTGACACCATGATTTAATGTGGAAACCCAATATGGGAAAAACCACCAGTAACATGCTACCAAAATTTCACTCTCCTGAAGTGATGCCCTGTGAGGAACCAACCATGTTAAAGGTTACAAAAAACACTGTCAAATGTGACCTGGACAAAGGATCTAATCATCCTGTCAGTAGTGGCCTTGTTAGAGGACTTAGAACATTCCAATCTGAATGTCACCTTGTTCAAAGGATTTATACAATGACTATTAGGTCAACCTAGTTAAAGGATTTGAAATGATACAATGGTTAGAAAGTAATCAACATGTGTGATCTAATACACAGAACTTACTTTGCAAATCCAGATCCAATTTTAGCTCTTAATGCTAATTCATTGAGTGGCCTGCATTTACATCTTAAACTTCATATCTTCTTGGAAATCCATCAAAAAATCTCTCTCTACTTCTCTGCTTAGCCTTCTTTGCTAGGTCTTGCCAATCAGTCAATAAACCATGCAATACTTTTCATTCAACTTCTCCTTCCTCTTGGATACTATAAAATAACCACAATAGGTTGTATTATACCTCTTCATCTAGGTCAGATAAATATTTTTCCACTTAATCAAGATTGTAGATCTTAGGTTAGGTTAGATCCAATAGATCATTCCATCATTACATTTAATTTACTTCTCCAATACAATCATTAATTAAACATTGAATCCATGTGCTAATAACAGTTTCTCATGCATTAAATGAATGTGGACCAATCTTAATGAATAATGAACATCCCAATGGAATCAACTATGTCGGCCATAGATCTCAAATCTCATCAATAAATAAAATACTGTTTCTTGGCTTTCTCTGTCTCCCTCAGCATTTCACTGGCACTTGAAATCATCTTTGCTTTGCTTGGCATATTCTTTCACTTTTCTCGACATTGACTTTTCTTTGCTTAGCATTGGCCTTCCAGTGAACTATCAGCGATAGATAAACAATGTATCACTTTTCCAAAGTGCTAAATAATCAATTACCCTAGTGTATACTCATAACTCAACTATTTCCTTGGTCTTCTTGTTATCCCATTATTTTAAAATCTTAATTAATCAATGGATAAGGTACTCAAACATACAACAATAGTCTCACTAGTTAAGGTTTGACATCAATGGAAAAATAACAATTGTCTACATTGTAGCAATCTTTCCAACAATCTCCCTCTTCGGCATTGATGGCAACACTTAAACTAAAAAAGAATTTCAAACCAAAGTTACCATACAATCCAAAAAGTGCCTATGTTCCTGATATGAACAAATCTTCATTTATGTATTTAGCTTTATTCTAACTCCCTCTATATCTATAATCACATAGAAATGTTTTATGTTACTGTTCAGCTCCCTCTTTCAGTAATATCTCCCCTGTATCTGTTGGTATCTGTTGTTTTAGCAATAATCTCCCTCTTTGACAACAATGCCAAAGATGTTGGCATCTACATCATGCAGATTCTTCTATTCTAATCTTTGTATCATGTTATTTTTTGTCATCTTTGTGTATGACTGATCTACTTTTCTATTCTTGTTTTCCGCTTCACAATTTTTAGGTAGAATCCTAAAATGTGACTTACTGTGCATCAATGTGACAAGTGTTCTGATTAAAACATTTGATGCAATAGTACCCTTCCAAACTAGTTAGCCTTAGCTAGGGGTATTACCCCCAATTTACCTCTTAGATACTCATGAGCATCCTTGGGTAACACTTTTGTAAATATGTCTGCCAACTGTTCCTTAGTGTTCACATATTCTAGTCTCACTTCCTTCTAAACTAGCTCCCTCAAGTAATGATACTTGATAGCTATATGTTTTGTCTTAGAGTGCATTATAGGATTTTTAGAAATATTAATGGCACTTGTGTTATCAAAATATATGAAAACTGGTTTAGTGATCTCCTCCTTCATACCTTTCAGTAGTATCTTCAACCACACAATGTTTGAATAGTTAACTGCTACTACCACATACTCGGCTTCAGCTGTAGATTGTGAGGTGCAATTTTGTTTCTTGCTTGTCCAGGAAACTAATCTTTTTCCCAAAAGAAATGCTCCTCCTATGGTGCTTTTTCTATCATCAACATTACCAGCCCAATTAGAATCAGTATAGACTCTAAGTTCAAACTTTTCATTCCTTTTGTAATATAGGCCATAGTCTTCTGTACCTTTCAAATATCTCAGAATTATTTTCACTGCCATTATATGTGTCTCTTTTGGATTAGCAAAAAATCTAGCAATAATTCCAACTAATAATGCAATATCAGGTCTAGTATGCACAACATATTGCAACCTACCAATCATTGATTTTTATAGTGTTTGATTTACCTCTTTTGTATCATCATTCTTTGTCAACTTCTCTCCAGTAGCCATGGGTGTACTCACTAGTTTTGAATCTTCCATACCAAAAGTTGTTAGTATCTCCTTGATATATTTTGATTGTGTGATATAGATACCATTCTTCATTTGATGTATTTTTAGTCCAATAAAGAATTTTGTCTCACCAAACATAGACATTTCAAATTCAGTTTGCATTTCTTTTGAAAATGCTTTACATATCATATCTTGTTCATTGAATATGATGTCATCAACAAAAAATTCAGCCAATAAAATTCCTTTACCTTTCTCTATTTTTAAATACAGATTGTTGTTGTCATTTGTTCTTGCAAATCTAATCTTCATCAGATTATTGTGCAATCTTTCATACCATGCTATGGGTGCTTGTTTCAGTCCATATAATTCCTTGTGCAGTCTGCAAACCATGTTCCTTTTACTTGGGTCAACAAATCCATCATCTTTTTCAATATATACTTCCTCTTCCAATATCCTGTTTAGAAATGCTAACTTTACATCCATTTGATATACTTTAAATCCTTTGTAGGCTGCATATGCAAGTAGAGTTCTCACACCCTCCAATCTTGCAACTGGGGTGAATGTCTCCCCATAGTCAATTCCTTCCTCTTGTGCATAAACTTTGCATACCAGTCTTGCTTTATTCCTTGTTACCTCTCCATGTTCATTTATCTTATTTCTGAATGCCCACTTTGTACCTATTACATTTTTGTTTTCATGTCTCGGTACTAGTGTCCATGTCTTGTTCTTTTCAATCTGGTCTATCTCTTCATTCATGGCTTGAATCCAGTCTTCATTTTCCAAAGCATCTTTTACTATCTTAGGCGTAAAATCACATAGCAAACATGTGTCTTCTCTTAATTTTCCCCTTGTCATAACTGTAGAATCCTTTTCTCCTATGATTTGATCAGGTTTATGGTGCCTTCTTACATATTTTTCCAAAGGAGGATTTTTCTTGACTTCAATTTGATCGTTCAAATTCAATTCAGGGTGAAAATGTGACTCGACATCTCCATCAAATAGCTTGGTAGTCATCTCTTGTTGCCTAGAAATTTCATTTTGCATCTTGACTGGTGCAGACTATTGCTCGACAACTTCATTTTTAATTTCATTGGAATCCTCCTCTTCAGGATATGCGAATGATCTGTAACTTTCAGGCTCAATCATGTTTTAGCCTCATTTATTTCTATATATCCTTCAATTCTAACATTTGCACTTTCCACAATTTTGTTAGTGTTATAATTCAAACATTTGTATGCCTTACTCTTAGTAGAATATCCAAGAAATATGCCTTCTTCTCCTTTAGCATCAAGTTTACCATTTCTGTTATCCTTCAGTATAAAACATCTACTCCCAAAGACTTTAAAATAACTTATAGTAGGTGCATGTCCATACCATAGCTCATAAGGTGTAGTATTTGTAGCTTTCTTGACTTGTACTCTATTCAAGGTATAAACAGCTGTACTTACAGCTTCTCTCAAATATTTATGTGCAACATTTTTCTCCATCATTAATGTTCTAGCACAATCCATGATAGATCAATTTCTTCTTTCAGCTATACCATTTTGTGGTGGTGTTCTAGGTGCTGACATCTATCCTTTTATCCCTCGGTTATTGCAGAACCTGTTAAACTCATTAGAAATGAACTCACCTCCTCTGTCAGATCTCAAACATTTCAGACTCTTACCTGTTTCCTTTTCAACTTTTGCCAAGTACCACTTAAATAATTGAAATGCATCAGATTTTTCTTTGAGAAACATAACAGTCATCATCCTAGAGTAATCATCTACAAATAGAATAAAATATTTGTCTCCACAGTAAATTTTCTCACCAATAGGTCCACAAAGGTGAGTATGAACCAATTTCAAAATATTCTCAGAAATGTGAGTTTTGCTTTTGAAACTAGATTTAGTCATTTTTCCCAAATGATATTGCTTACACATTGTATTCTCAGGTTTCTTTAACTTAGGCATCCCTCTAACCTTTTTCAATTTACTTATGCTTACCAAGTTATCAAAGTTAACATGACATAGCCTCTTATGCCATAACCAAACATCATTATATTGTGCAAAC
>MU225776.1:4224275-4241705 GCA_018584345.1 Thuja plicata | reverse complement strand
TTAAGGAATACTTAACAACTCCACCCACTTGAGAAAGTCCACTTTCTCAAGCTGGACTTTCTTAAAGTCCATTTTCTCAAGCCATCCTCCCTTACCTCTTTAAGGCTTTCATTAATGTCTTATTAATGAAGATTCCTTAAGCCCATGTCCCTCCCATGCCTTATTAATGCCTCAAACATTAATGGCTCTTACATATTCATTTATGAGCCTCCTAATTCATAAATGAATCTTGTCCCCCTTCTCTCTCTCCCATTCTTCTATAAATAGAAGCCTATTTTGAGAGTAAAAGAGCCTTCACCTTATAATCTAAATTACATTGTTATGCTTCTAGATTTATCTTAGATTTACATTTCATCTATTATATCATGTTAGTTCATTGTTTCCATTTCATCTTTTAGAGCTAGATTGTATTCTTTTTCACATTTTAGCTTAAAAGTTGATTCAAATCCTTCATGCTAGAATAGTATTGGTCACTGATTTGAGGCATATTCTGAGGGCTAAATATGCAACTAATTACACTCTTTCTAGTTAGAAGGAAATAGGCTGATATTAGTGAGTTTTAATGTTTTGACTAACCATTTGAACTAATGCAATGACCTATTGAGTGTTTGTGTTGTTTTAATCAGGTACCCATTTACACACACACATGCACAACAAGATGACGTTCCCTCCAATGATCCAATTGACTTGAATGAAGAAAAATGTGATGAGACACCAATAAAAGAGATACCAGTAAAGATTGAATGGATGGATACTAGTCAGAACACTATATTCTCACCATCCACTCAACCATCTACCTCATTGTTGTCAAGGTTAACTCCTGATTCAGCAAGTCTGGATGGATGGGGAGAAGAAGACCTAATCAAGATCAACATTCTTTCTATGGAAAAATAAAAGGAGAAACAAGTGATGAGGAACCCTCACTTTTTGAAAATAGTAAACATATTGAATGACTTAGTGCCTGCTGACAAGAAAGTAGCCAAAGTCCAATCAGTTGAAGATGTGGACAACATTTTGACAAACTTTAAATCACACTTTAAAATTTTAGTAGACTATGCTACTAAAATTATAGAAGATGAATATAAGAAGGAGAGATTGAATGAATTGGTAAAGAATTTTACCTTAGACCTAAAATCCTTGAAGATTGCTGAAGGATTTAGCAGCTAAAGGTAAGAAAGTTATAGCTAACAATATGGACAAAGTGAAGTTCACCTCTGAGCACATTAAAAAGGTAGAAGAGTTAGAGATCATGGTGGAAAGAATTAGGAAATCAGTTGAAACATCCACACAAGACATGAAAATTTGCAACAATGTTTATCAAGGGTAGTTAGACAAGATTGAGAAAGCTAAGTTGGAGATCAGCAAGATAAGAGTAAGACAAACTCAGTTCAAAAATGCACTTGCGCCATCTCTAGCAGTCTTAAATGAGAACATCATATAGATTGATGCCACCATTGTAACATATGATCAAGGTCCATGCATGGATTTGATGAAGATGGAGAAACTGACTTATGCCCTATGCGCACATCTTCAAATAGTTTATGCAATGAAAGTATTCTGGAAGAAAGAGATCCAATCTCTTCAGATTGTGTACCTTGAAGTTTACATGGAGTAAGTTTGCAGAAGACTTACAATTTTTTGTACACCTTTGTCATTAATGTCAAAGGGGGAGTAATATAGACTATGTATATGTGGAGAAGTATATGTATATTTCAATAAGATGTTCTGATATACAGTCATTTTTTGTGTTAAGTCATTTTGAGAAACTTGGCCACATTCCTTTGTTGCCATAAATGACAAAGGGGGAGATTGTTGGAAATTTGACTTCCTGAGGATACATGAATCATTTTGTGTTTTCATCATGGCAACAAAGTCATGTTTAGTTTCTATCATGAAAGACAAAATGACTAAGTTTGAAAAATAGGGCAGACAGAGATATTCAGTGATCAGCACATCAACGCACGTGCAAGAGATTGAGTCATCATATGTGCATTCAAATATATGTTGTATGACACATACACATGCTACATCCAGACACACATTGTACAAAACAATTGTACGGTGAAGTTATAGGCAGATCAGTAGACCAACATACCAAAAAATAGAGCATGGAAGTCGACTAGTGTTTTGATCAGCGTGCATTATTTTGTTATGTAATTGCTAAGCACCTTTGGTTATATGTTTGTAATAATTTAATTAGCATTTTTTTAAACATGCTTGAGCCAACTTTTTTAGAAGTGTTGTATATTTTGTTTTAGGGCCGACTAGAGTCTTGTTTTGGGTTGCACCTATTCGGATATGAACATATAAGTATGTAATGAAAAGTTATGTTACAAGTGTCAATTATTATGCAAGAGGAAGATATAGAAGAGATGTATGATGAAGTCAGTATATGATATTGCTCTTTAAGAGAGTAAGAGCATTCACACATACACGGAACTGATTAGACAATAGTGTCATCATAGCAGTTCATTTTGATATAGTGTATATCATCTTTCAGAAGGTTTTAGCCTTCATCCTATTGGGTAGTGAGCCATATACCTTTAATAGGGTTTTGTAAAAGACTCCTAACAGGGTCAGACCTTTAACTAGGTCATTGTACTCATATTGTAAAGACTGCTTGTAACAGGGCAAAGGAACTTTAACAGGTTCATTATACCTAGTACAATATTTGTGGGTACTAATTCCCACTGGGGTTTTCCTCTTATCAAGGTTTCCCTGTAATCATATCATGTGTTATGAGTTCTTATGTTAAGCTTCATTGAATGTATGTTTGATTTATGTTTAAGTTGCTGAAAAGTAATTAATAGACAAACACTAATTCACCCCCTCCCCTCTCAATGTTTCTAACAATAACAAGAGAATGTAGTATGCATTCACACATTATCTATACTTCATTCAAAATAAAGTTTGAGAGTCTCCGTAAAAGCACTTATGGCATTAAATGCAAATTTTTTTTATATAAATTGGTAGATTGATTGATTACTCTCATTGTTTACATTTGAGATCGTAAAATTTATAGAGAACAGGAGCACTAAGCATCCAAAGACATCAATTTGATCAGTTTGTGAATAGATTTCAAGTTGAAACAAAACCCTAGCAGTCGTGTCATTTTGAATTGCCACAAAACCCTACTTAATCAGTTGCAAGTAATTATGGAAACCACAGTTATATATGACATTGTTGAAAGGAAGAGATTTGTCTTTAAGAAGTATCCATTCAAGTCTATACTAGATGATGTTGAAGGAGCATTCTCTAAGACTCCACTAGGAGTCGTGTATGTGGAAGACATTCGCATGTACATCTACTGCAAGAAGGAAATAGTTGGAGACAACAACATAGAAACTCTCATGGGTTCAATGATGAAACCAGACTACACATTCAAGGATGAATATGTGCATCTCACTACTAACCCTATCTTTGAGTATTCTAACATCCAAAAGTTCTATGAGCCAAAATGGGTTAAGATACTACTAAGCAGGATACATGATGACCTATATTGGATTGGTGAGGTTCCTGTCCACATCAGTGTAGATCTAATTCATGAAATGACTAGACTTCCTAAGACTAGACTAGTTCTTCCTACTTGTAAGGATGTTAAGAAGAAGGTTGAACAAGTTTTCTTATCTAGAAGCCATAGGCACGACATGATTGTCAATCCTATCAAGGATAATGACATCAAACTACTCACTATGATACTTGGGTACAAGTTTCAATAGGCAAGTAGACTGAATAGTGTGTCCATAGCAACAATTCTAGCAGTAATAAGGATAGTGAGAGATAACAATCAGTACAATCTCTGTGAACTATTGTGCGCACAAATGATTGAGATTAGCAAGGCTATTAAGCATGACAAGAGAAAGATATTAAGGTTTGGCTCTTTAATCATCTACCTCTACTTCCACATTATTGGTAAAGTTGCAGATCTTTACCTAGATAGGAGTAAACCTACTATGTCTCATATATCACTAAAAGCTACATAAGAGAGTGGTGCAAAATATACTATGGACATGGATATCAAAACATTTAGGATCAAGATGCAGAAGAGGTTTAGGACACCTGAGAAGATAGTTGAGAAATACAAAGACACCATATGCTTCATGGTGGAGACTGACTATACTTTCATGGAGGCAGTTGAGCCTAGAACAAAATGGATTCACCCTCTCGGTTATGAAGTTGAAGAACATGTTTTGAAAGGTTATGCACAAGCCCTCCTATCTGCACCCAAGGATCTCAATGAACCTAGATGGGGTAATTATAGAGAAAAGACAAATCAAGTTGATAATGTCTTATACAATGCTGACAACAAAAGAAAGGCATATGAAATTACTTCAAATATCCTAAAAGTTCATGGGGTTACATAAGAAGACCTAGACAGAGCTAGGGAAGCTAATATTGCCAAAGAACTTGAGAAAAATCCCACTAAAGTAAAAATAGAAAAATCTGATGATATGCCCAAGAAGAAGAAGAAGAAATCAAATGAAGACACATCTTTGCCATCAACCACCATTGATCTAGACTCTTCTCCACCTTCTGTACCCAACAAGTTAACTAGAAGGAAGAAGCAAGTTCCTACAAATCATCCATCTTCAAGGACCACAAGGAGCAAGGTAAAGAACACACAAGCCCCTCCTGAGGTAGGATTCAGGCCTATTCTAACATTCCTAAAGAATAGAATTGTTAATGAAGGCAAACTAGAATCTATCAAGAATGTCTATGATAAGTATCAAGAGATAAACAAATTAGAAATGCATTCTGTGATCATCTCTCACATGATTAAGTTCAAAAGGATAGTATTAGAACTCAAAACAGTCATACCAGACAAGGTATGGAACATACTTGATGTATTAAAGAGGCAAGAAATTGAAGAGGATAAGAGGATAAGAGAAGAAACATTGGATAGTCTTCTCTCGGTATGCTCACATGATGAGAAAGCCATTCTGTTGGATTTAGTAAAACCGTACCTAAGAACCAAAACAAGAGTTCTCCATATCATGAATAAGGAGTATGATCTGGTTGGTGAAGAGACTCATAAATAATTTGAGTGGGTATTTTTGGATAGACATATGTATCCTTCAACAAAACCTACAACAAAGGTAACTCCAGTTCCTCCCAAATAGGTTACAGAACTAGTGATTCAAAATGCACCTAAGAAAGGTCCACAGGTTTCAACGCCCTTAGTTTCAATAGCTTCTGATACAATAAAAGATTTAGGAGATACTATAGTGATTGATGATATCAAGATATCCATGACCGCCTCTGACAATGATATGGACAAAGTTGAAAAATAATTTGTATGCACTAAAGAGACAAATGAGGTATGCACTGATGACACATCTTTACAACAAGATGAAGTTCCCTCTAAAGATTCAACAAATTTGAATAAAGAGGAAGATAATAAAACTAATGAGATACCAGTCATGGAGATCCCAGTAAAAAGTGGTTGCATGGATACTAGTCAGAATACTATATTCACACCATCCATTCAACCATCTACTTCATTGTTTTCAAGCTTAACTCCTGACTTAGCAAGTCTACATGCATGGGGAGAAGAAGAAATGATCAAGATCAGTGTCCTAGCCATGGAAAAAGCCAAAGAGAAACAAGTTATGAGAAACCCAATATTTTTGGAATTAGTAAACATTCTGAATAATCTAGTGCCTGAAGACAAGAAAGTGGCCAAAATTCAATCAGTTGATGATGTAGATAGCATCCTAACAAGCTTCAAAGCACACTTTATAGGTTTAGTAGACTCAACTACTAGAATTGCAGAGGATGAGTATAAAAAGGAAAGAATGAATGAATTGGTAAATAATTTTTCCTTAGATTTAAAATCATTAAAGATTGGCCAGACAATGTTGAAAGAGTTGGCATCAAAAATCTGAAAGGTTATAGCAAATTGCATGGACAGAGGCAAACTCACCTCTGAACATATCAAAAAGATAGAAGAGGCAGATATCTTGATTGATAACATAAGACACTCAGTTGAAACATCATCCCAAGACATAAACATCTGAAACAATATCTATCAAGGTGAGTTAGAAAAGATAAAAAAAGCTAAAATGGAGATCAACAAGATAAGGATCAGGCAGACTCAACTGAGAAATGCACTTGCGCCCTCCTTAGTAGTTCTAGATGAGAACATTAAATAGATTGATGAAACCATTACTACCTATAATCAAGGACCCAGCATGGATTTGACAAAGATGTAAAAGATTACATATGCCATATGCGCCCATTTACAAACAATTGATGCACTAAAGGCATTCTGGCAGCAAGAGATGAAGAATCAGTAGATAGCCTATCAAGATGTATACATGGAATAAGTATTTAGAGACTTACAATTTTGACACCTTTGTCATTAATGTCAAAGGGGGATTAATGTATGTATGAGGAATAGTGTATATATATGCAAAGAAATATATAGTATATGTTAATAGAAGAATATACAATTTTTGGTGTTAGTCAATTTTGAGTAACTTGGCCACATTCCTTTGTTGCCATTAATGAAAAAGGGGGAGATTGTTGGAAAGTTGACTCCTAGGGAGTATATGAATTATTTTGTGTTGTCATTATGGAAACAAATTCATATGAAGTTTTGACAGAAAAATGAGTAGTGAAAATTGACTAAGTATAGAAGACAATATAGAACAGAGATACACAAATGATCAGAGCACCAACGCACATGCATACGGCTGAAATTAGATTAAGAGCCTTCAGAAATAAGCTCTATGATATGTTTTTATGCCTACCTTATAAACACATGGTACAAAATTTCAGTACGGACAAGATATAGAAAGAACAAGTACACTAGTAGTTCATAATATAGAGTATGGAGCCGACTTCAGGTTTTTGATTAGCATGTAATATTATGTTGTGTAAAGGTTAAGCGCATATTGTAGAAATTTTGTAATCATGTACTAAACATTATTGTAAACATGCTTAAGACAATTTGTTTGGAAGCATTGTGAATATTGTTTTTGGGCCGACTATAGTCTTGTTTATTGTCACGTCTATTTAGGCATATACATATATATGTAATGAAAAGATATATTTGAAGTGTCGAAGAAATATGAAGAGCAGAGATATAGAAGTGCAGAATAAAGATGTTAGTATGAGATAGAGCCCTTAAAGAAGATAAGAGAATAATCACATAACCGGAAATGATCAGGCATCTATGTCATATACAACAGTTCACTTTTGGATATAGTGCATATCTATTCTTAGGAGGTTGTAGCCTTCTTTCTCATTGAGCAGTGAGTCCTCGCCCCTAATAGGGTTGTTTGTAAAAGAATCCTAACAAGGTCAGGCCTTTGACTAGGTCATTGTACTAGCATTGTAAAGATTGCTTCTAACAGGGCAAAGGAACTTTAACAGGTTCATTATACTAGTACAATATTTGTGGGTACTAAATCCCACTGGGGTTTTCCTCTAATCAAGGTTTCCCCATAATCATATCATGTGTTATGTCTTCTTGTGTTAAGATTGAAGATATTTATAATTTATTTATGATTAAAGTTGCTGAAATAGAATAATTATCTAAACACTGATTCACCCCCCCTCTCAGTGTTTCCAACAATCTAATCTATCATGAAAGCCATTTAAAATGAAAGTTCACAACTATAAAGCATGAAAACTTATAACTCCCTTCAAATGCAATTCCCATGTCCATTGTCTTCCTTTCTTCTCCATGAAGGTAGATTATGTGCTTTTTGAAAATAACAAGATTGTACAAATAAATTTGAAAGGACAAGTTGATAAGAGAATACTAGGAGATAGTGGTTCAACCTTGAAAGAGAGAAATACCTCTCAATTTATAGAAAATGAGAGGCAATTAGGTGAAGATTGCATAGAATCAATACATAAATAAAGATATTGGTAGGTAGGGTGTTTGGAAGCATGATATGGGGGAGATCAAATAAGGAGATATTGAGGATATTCATGAAGCACCTTAATAGGGATGTGAATATCCATTAAGGGATATGACAATTAGGTAAGATTAGGAGTCATTAAGTCAAGTTATAACTCAATATACTCAATATTCCTCACAAAATCAATAATTAGATTTATGAAATTATGAAAATCACATAAATTAAAATTAGCCAATTAATTAATAGAATTAATTAATTGTTGTAGACTTAGGGAAAAAGGAATAAATAAATTCAATTTATTTATTCAATTAGGATATAGGGATAAACTATGGGTTATTCATCCCAAGGGGGAAATTAGTGAATTATTGATCGAATTGAAGGTGTTAATATTGAATTGAAATGATTTTGATGATATTGATAAGGATTAGGATCAATTATGAGGGTTCTGGAATAGTTTAGGAAATCACGAGGCATCGATGAGCTTTGACAATGCGCCTGCATAATGATGTTTGGAAGTGATTGAATAGCGCTAATGAACTTTGATGGTGCCATAGGATTGAAATAGGAATGGGGAAACATTGATGATCTTAGACAATGTTCCCAAAATAATGATGACCAGAAATAGTATTGACCAACATGGACAACACTATTGAATTGATATTGATAGATTGATAACGATAACGCCAATGAACTTTGACAATGTTATGAAATAGATGATTAAGGGGATATGAAGCACCGATGAAATTGGACAATTCTCCTAAAATGATGACAAGATTGATCGAATTTGGAATAGGGTTTTAATCATTTTGGAAATTGGGTTAATTAGGCATCGATGATCTTGGACAATGCCCCAAAATGGTTGGAATGAGTCCAAACAATTCTGAGAGTGATTGGGAATAGAATAGAATGGGGTTGAATTGATTTAGGAAGATTTGGAATGGTTTAGGATCGAATAGGATCGGTTTAGGATTGAATAGGATTGGTTTAGGATCTAATAGGATTGGTTTAGGGTTGATAGGAATTTATTAGGAAAATTATAAATTTGATAAATAGTTTATAAATGTTAGCAAATAATTGAACAATTTCGCAATATTCAATCATGGATGAAAGACATGATATTGTCATATAATAAAGATCATATGCGCAACATAGAGGAATAATTAGGTCACAAAACAAAGTTTAAATTGTAATGCTAAAAATGTTAAAACACGTAGAATAGCAAGCTCAAACCATTTTTAGGTGTCTTCATTTTTCCCCTCTTTGACACAATGCGATTATTAGCTTTGTGTCAAAGAATCCTGAAGAAAAATTGCATTAAAACATGCCCTAGTGATAGAGGGATACATAGGTACCCCCTTGAGAAATTGTCCAAAAATGCAAAGGATAGGTTGATTTGTTGATAATGATGAGACAGATCCACAACAACGATCAAATCAAAAATTGGAGGTCAAATACAAAAGACAAGAGGTGCAGATTGCTAAAAGCATCACGACCAACACAAAATGCAAGGGTTGCACGTCCATCTAGGAAACCAAGAGGCTATATAAGGGCTTGGAGAGGGTTTTGGATCTCATTTTCATTCTCACATTTGGAAGAATTAAGCTCTAGAGCAAGGAGGATGGATTTAGTGTCAGCAGAGAATCAACATGGGGAATGAGTGCATAGCTACTGACGGCTGGCTGATGCGGGACCTGAGGTGAGTACATCTAAGCCTGTTAGTGATTTCTATGTTTACATGCATTTCTAGGTAGTTTTAGGGGTCAAAAGAGGGTCAAACAGGGTCCACAAGGGTCCACACGTGCCACCTACACAGGTCACATGCCCACATGCACAGGTCACCTACCCACTTGTACAATAAGCATAGGTGGGATGACCACTTGTGCTTCCTACATAGGTGGTAAGCCACTCTATGCAGTTGGTAAGCTAAACTATGAAGTTTGTTAGGAGGGTCTACAAATACCCTAAAATGGAGTATGGGGGGTCCTAAACCACTCTAAAAATCCCTAAATAGGTTATAACCCTAGGACAAGGCCAAAATTAGGTCAAATTTTGTCAAAATAGGTCCTAGGTTGGTCAACAAGGAACATAAAGTACAAAAAGTTGACCAAAGTTGCACAGTGATCGCAGGAGGAGCTTGTGGTTCCACAGAAATGGGAGAGCAGACTGACATGTCTAGACATCCAAAATCAACTAAGCAGTCATGAGAGGTATATCCTAGCCTCGCTAGGACAGTATTACATCACTTATATGCCCAAGATTAGGGAAAATAAAGGCTTGATCACAACACTAGCAGAGCGATGGCACTCAGAGATGAGCTCATTCCACTTGCCGACAGGTGAGGATATAGTGACATTGGAGGATGTGTGACACATCCTCTAGATTCATCCATGGGGAGTTAGCAGAGTATGACCCCTCGATAGGGAGATCAACATTGCACAGATTGTTTGACAATGATGATGATGACCTTGATATCTGGGATTACAAGATCCAGTGGGAGAAAGTCATGAGACAATATGACAGGCTGATAGTAGTGATATGTGGGGTGATCTTGTGTCTACTAGTGCCTGAAAGATGAGGCCATGGATTCCCTATCGGCTGGGGGAGGGTTCTTGAGTGCGTGACCATGGAGGGGACAATGTTTTCCTAAGGTCCATGTATGTTGGCGATGATGTACTATTAGCTCCATTAGTTGGTGTACAGGGGAGGATTGTTGATCAATAGTGGTATCACACTACTACAAGTTTGGGCATACAAGCACATAGCTATTTTCCAGCTCATTTCTCAGAGGATCATAAAACTAGACATGTCGTATGTATACTGTTATTAGGGAGCACTTGCACAGCGGCCACTGGGATATACATTGCATTTCTGGCATGAGATAGACCTGCTCAGAGATTTCACATGGTGACCATATAGAGATTTCCCCAGGTGGGATGATGACACAGAAAACCTACCTTACTTTCGATCAAAGAGATACCTCATCAGGAGGGTTATCATGGGTCACATGGTCATCGAGATTCAGTTGCAAGAGAGAGTCTGCAGATAGTTTGGAGAGAGGCAGGGAGTAATGATAGGTACAAAATTATTCACTTGATCAAGCACTGAGGTCTGTGTATGGGGGGAAACACTCTTGCCTTAGGTGGCATACACGGAGTTTGAGAATTTATGACCCAAATAGTGGGGAGTAGGTGCAAATACTACACATGCAAGGAGTACAGATGAGTATGATAGATGGTTTACTAAGAATATGCCTATTCCTCTAATAGATCTAGAGGTATCAGTACCAAGAGTGTGGATGGCTAGGGATGAGAGCACCAAGGAGGAGGATGAGGATGAGGAGGAGGAGGAGTCAGATGATGAGGATGAGGAGAGCAATGAGGATGAGGATGATGCTGATAGGGATCTCAGTGATATGCCAATGTAGATGGATGGGTACAAGGATGATCCACTGCATGAGGATGACATATAGGGTCCCAATGATAGGTATGAGGATCAAAGATAATGCATTGTAGATATTATGAGCTAGATAGACCAACTGACACTTGAGAGAGACACTGATAGAGTTGCATGGGCTACATACTGAGGATCACTTACAGTGCAGGTGGATAGATTGACAGTAGAGAGGGATGAAAATATTGTTGGAAAGTTGACTATACTAGTTTATATGACTCTATTTAGTGTTTTCATTATGGAAACAAAGTCATATGAAGTTTTGGAGTCAGCACACATTATCAGAAGATCAGAAATTGGCTAAGTACAGAAGACTAGATAGTTAGAAGAGTACCAGAAGAACAGAGCATCAATGCACATGAATAAAATAAATTTAGGGCATGTGCCTTTGAATATAATATTTTAAGTATGTATTCATTCTAATTCTAAGAGAGCATGATCAGCTCTACAAGTATGAAGAATTTATAGCAAGATGAAGTGACTGAGACAGTAAAGGGCAGAACAAGACAGAGCAAGGAACAGACTGTTATAGTTTTGATTAGCGTATGTTCATTTGTTATTAAAATGTTATGTGCCTTGGAAGATAATATTATGAGTATGTGTACATGCTAATTCTAAGAGATCATGATCAGATTTGAAACTATGAAGAAGATACAACGAGTTAAAGAGGTACATCCAGTGAATGCCAAAACAGGACAGAGATCATGGAAAGAGCCGACAGAGATTGTTTTGGTATAGAATTTGCACATATCCTCAGGACTTACATCCTTGTATTAGTTATTTTTAGTGATCTAATAATATTTGGTTAAAGGATCATGACTTGATTCATCAAGAGAAAAAATTTAGAGCTAATTTGGTGGAGCAGACTGTGTGAAAAGACGTGTCTGTTTGGTTTGAGTAAAGTAGTTATAATTAATGTTAAGGTGACTTAATGAAGGGTTGCATGGTTATTTAAGTGATCAAGATAGATGGTAAAAGGTTTCCAAAATCTGACATGTTCATTTCTTTTGAGGGAGTACTTATAGAAGGTCATTTGTGATTGGAAAAGGTGCGAAAGCCAGAGATAAGAAAGTAGAGTAGAGTGTTAAAGTAGCAAAGATATATATATCATATGTTGATGATATATATATTGAAGTAGAAGCTTTCATATTTAATAAAATATTGTTGTAATGATTAAAAATAGGTTAAATAATCAACGCACAAAAGGAACTGATCAGACAAGTAGTGTCACAGCAGCAGTTCACCTTGCAGATACAGTGTGTATCAAAGATCAAGAAGGTTGTAGCCTTCACCATTTTAGCAGTGAGCTCTTGGACAGTGAGTTCACCACCCCTAACAGGGTTATTGTAAAAGAATCCTAATAGGGTTTGACCCTTAACAAGGTCACTGTACTTCATACATTGTAAAGACAACTCCTGACAGGGTTAAGAATCTTCTAACAAGGATCATAAGAAACTAGTACAAAATATTTGTGGGTACTAATTCCCACTAGGGTTTTCCTCTAATCAAGGTTTCCCTATAATAATATCAAGTGTTATGTGTTCTTTTTTTAAGACTCATTTGATGTATCTTTGATTTATGTTTAATTTTCTGAAATAGAATAATTAATGAAATACTAATTCACCCCCCCTCTCAGTATTTCCAACAATTTGTATTAGAGCTCTGGTCCTCAGCATATAAGTTTAACCACTTGAGGAGATCATGGACAAGGTAGAAATGAAACACCTAAAAAATGATCTTGAAGCAGCCCTTGAAGAACTTGACACATCTGAAAAAGAAAATGAAGATCTTAAACTAACATTTAATGGCATGAAAATACTTATCAAGAAATTGAAAAAAGAATTAAGGAATTGTTCTTCAAATGATTTGGGAGAAGTAGTCAAAAATTTGAATGAAGAAAATTTGTCTTTGATGGATTGGATTGAAGAATTATATGAAAAGCTATGTAACAATCAAGATGCCTATGATGTTCAAGTCAAAGAAAATAAGAAGTTAGATGAAGAACTAAGACAAACAAACATGGAAATCTTTGAGCTAAGAAACAACAAAGAGAAGATAGAATCTAAATTGATTGCAGCAAAGAATCATATTGACAAGCTACATACAAGAAAGGATCTGATAGAATCACAGTTGTATGCTCAAAAGGTTAAAGGAGATACCAGTGGTATAGGATATAATGAAGCACAAATTCAGATTGATGCCATGCAAGAAACAATGAAAGAACCAAAGCACATCACATATACTAAGGATATTATAAATCAGACTAAAGACAATGTTGAACCACCTAAGGATGAATGCAAGCTAGTTGACCATACTTGTTATACCTATAACAAGCATGGAAATATTTCAAGGAATTGTAAAGAGGTAAGACCCTTCAATGGTTACTGTTATTCATGCAATAAATTTGGTCATAGAGCTATGAATTGTAAAACAAGTCAGAAGAACAAGAATCAGAATAATCAAAGAAATCAGAATCAACAAAGAAAAAGAAGTTATCCTCAGAAAAATGCTAGAAGCCCTCAGAACATTACATGTTAGATATGTAATTACAATGGACACACAGCCAAGAAATACAACATGATAAATAACAACATCAAACCTCCTATCATTTGTCTTTCATGTGGAAAGGCTAGACACATCTCAAGGTCTTGCAGATCAAGAACAAAAGGATAAGAGAATCCTAAGAAGTCTTTGTTTGAAGAATTAGGAGAAGTTAAGTTTGTGGAAGCTAAAGCTAAATCAGATAAAATATGGGTCGAAGTAAAGAATGATAATGAAGAAAACAAGGTAGTAGATGCATCCTTAGTGGACATACCTTCTACTTCTGAATAGTTGACCCTCATGGTCTTAGGGGGAGCTATTCTAGCTCTGAACCCCTACGTGGCTGGTATACTCACCATCTGAGTATACGCCTTGGATTAAAATTGTTTGTTGACATTATAATGTTGTATGGGAGAGCACACAATCTAAATTGTTATCAGGAACAAGAATCAAAGTTACAGTTGCTTCCTCTGTCTACGCGGAAAGTATTAATGACAAAAATCTACTTTGCAATCACCAAGTCCTCACTTGCAGTCAGAATAAATGATTGGAGATCATAGAAGCCCTAGTAGTTGTATTATTAATGCATTACAATTGTTCTCATCAGCAAAGAAAGGATATTGATAATCATTATTTGTTAAGAAAAGTAATTCAAGTTTGAAATGAAGCCCAAGCATGGACACGTTTAATAAATTAGTTGAAAAATTACTTAACAATCGAGTAAGCAGCTGGATAATCAAAGGAGCACTTGCAGTCAAGTAGAAAAGCATCACAATTATATTATTTAGAAAATATGTATATCAAGAAACTCTTTAAAACATCTCGGAAGAGATTTATGAGTATGCTTCAGCGCATGAATTTCATGAATCATAATGGGTCAAAAATCTTGTTAAGCAGTGTTCTATGTGAGAGTATCAGTATAGCCGTTGGAGATAATTTTTATTTTTGGAGCTGACTTGATGTTATCCTTGGAAGTGCACACTTATTATTGATCATCTAAAGAGTGTTCATGTAAGAGCATAATTGATTGAAGACACAATTTGAAATATCATGTGAAAAAGAAGATAAAACTATTATGACAGATCCACAGGATTATGCACCCATAGCCAATGACATGGAGGATACATTCATGGTTGATAATATTGAAGTATCAATGGAAGAAATGGATATTGATCTAGACAAGTTTGAAGAAAAATTTGTGAGTACTCAAGAGGTTGAGAGTCTTTATATCAGCAAGAAGATATATTGATCTTAGATATCACAAGAAAGGAAGCAGAAAAGAGAAGACTGAAGTGATGGACAATTCATCATCATTGTTGTCAAGTTTGACACCCATAATAGACTTAGACTCATGGGGAGTAAATAAGTAAGGGCGAGTATATAATCTGAAGGAGTCATGAAAAATAAATCAGTTATTGTAGAAGATAATTATATGAAGAAGAGGCTCAATGAATTGGTTAGAAAATTTACACTTGATCTTAGTTCACTTAAGGCTTGCCAAGCATCCTTGAAAGAGTTTGCAGAAAAAGGAAGAGAAGATAATATCAAAGGGGGAGTAAAGTAATGTATAGAATATGGAGTATGTCATATGATCAAGGGCCTAGCACAAACTTGGAGAAAATGGGGAAGCTACAATATGCATTATGCGCCCATCCACAGATTGTCAATTCACTGATTGCATTTTGGGAGAAATAGATCTAGAAGTTGTAGATTGCATATCCATATGTGTATGCTAAGTAAGTAAATAGAAGTGTTTTTGAGAACCTTTGTCATTAATGTCAAAGGGGGAGTAGAGTATGAAGAATATGGAGTCTGGTATATGATAAAAGGGAGATATAAGATAGAGAGTTTTTGTATAAGAGTACAGATAGTAACTTTGCCATATTCCTTTGTTGCCATTAATGAAAAAGGGGGAGATTGTTGGAAAGCTGAATATACTGGTTTATATGACTCTATTTAGTGTTTTAATTATGGAAACAAAGTCATATGAATTTTTGGAGTCAGCACACATTATCAGAAGATCAGAAATTGGCTACGTACAGAAGACTAGACATTTAGCAGAGTACCAAAAGAACAGAGCATCAATGCACGTGCATACGACCAAGTTAGGGAATGTTCCATTGAAGATAAGTTTGTAAGTATGTATTAATGCTAATTATAAGAGAGCATGATCAGATCTGCAAGTATGAAGAAGTTATAGCAAGATGAAGTGACTGAGACAGTAAAGGGCAGAATAGAACAGAGCAAGGAACAAACTATTATATTTTTGATTAGTGTGTGTTCATTTGTTATTAAAATGATATTTGCCTTGGAAGATAAGCTTATGAGTATGTGTACATGATAATTCTAAGATAGCATGATCAGATTTGAAAGTATGAAGAAGATACAACCAGTTAAAGAGGTACAACCAGTGAATGCTAAAATAGGACAGAGATCATGGAAAGAGCCGACAGAGATTATTTTGGTACAAAAGTTGCACATATCATTAGGAATTTCATCCTTTGATTAGTGATTCTTAGTGATATAATAATATGTGGTTAAAGGTGCATGACTTAATTCATCTAGATAAAAAAGTTAGAGCTAATTTGGTCGAGCGGACTGTGTGAAAGGACGTGTCCATTTGGTTTGAGTAAAGTAGTTATAATTAATGTTAAGCCAACTTAATGAAGGTTTGTGTGGTTATTTAAGTGATAAAGATAGATGGTAAAAGGTTTCCTAAATCTGAAATGTTCATGTCTTTTGAGGAAGTACTTATAGAAGGCCATTTTTAATTGGAGAAATTGCGAAAGCTAGAGATAGGAAAGCAGAGCAGAGTGTTAAAGAAACAAAGATATATATATGTCATATGTTGATGATATATATATTGAAGTAAAAGCTTTTAGAGTGAAGAAAAGATTTTTGTAGTGATTGAAAAGAGGTTAAAGCATCAACACACAAAAGGAACTGATCAGACAAGCAGTGTCACCGCAGCAGTTCACCTTGTAGATACAGTGTGTATCAAAGATCCAAAAGGTTGTAGCCTTCACCATTTGAGCAGTGAGCTCTTGGACAGTGAGTCCATCACCCCTAATAGGGTTATTGTAAAAGAATCCTAACGGGGTTTGACCCTTAACAAGGTCACTGTACTTCATACATTGTAAAGACAACTCCTAACAGGGTTAAGGATCTTCTAACAAGGATCATAAGAAACTAGTATAGAATATTTGTGGGTACTAATTCCCACCGGGGTTTTCCTCTAATCAAGGTTTCCCCGTAATCATATCAAGTGTTATGTGTTCTTGTGTTAAGACTCATTGGATGTATCTTTGATTTATGTTTAAGTTTCTGAAATAGAATAATTAGTGAAATACTGATTCACCCCCCCGCTCTCAGCATTTCCAACAGCTATGGCCAGAGCACAGATGGCTGAGGAGTCACAGCAGTTCATCAGTACCATCAAAGAGGTAGGTATGCGTGAGATCGCAGGGATGCTAGGATATTTTTGGGAGGAGAAGAGATACAAGGGGGATACATATGAGAGAGATGTGCCACGAGATCAGTGGGAACCAATTTATAGAGCGTCGTCCAG
>MU225776.1:4211163-4223966 GCA_018584345.1 Thuja plicata | reverse complement strand
GATTTACTTTCCTATTATATGATGATACTTATATATTGCAATGTATGGAATTTGTTACACAATAATATATATGTTATGGATGCAAGCATTCTTTTTGTCTTTTTGCTTTTTTGAAATGTATGTAGGATGCACTTGTTTTTGATATACCAGAGTACTAGACCAAGATGACTGTGAGGATTGACTAAAGAATTGTTAGCAGAAATTAGAAATTAGACGAAGAAATGTTAGTAAGATAGAAAGATGTTGTCTTTCAAAAGTGCAATTTTGTTATAAAAGCTTATTTTGATATTGCAAAAGTGGATGCAACACATCATGGCACAAAAGCCAGAGTGAGAAAGTCATCCTTTTGTGTAAACAAACACGATACAGATAGAGGATGATCTTCTCTATCCCAAAACATGTAGCATACATGCCCCAAAATATCATGAGATCATTGAATTGGCAGAAAATAAAGCAAAAACTAGTCATGAACCATCCCGACTACTCTCATAAGTTCAGATAATATCATCGAGTAGCATAGGAACATGATAAAAAAAGAAAATCAATGAAAGATAAAACACTCATTGAAAAAATGTGAGCCAACAACCATTCTAATGTTTTTTTACTTGCATTAAATGTCTGTTGATTGATAGCTTAGATTGCAAATTGACTGATTGGATAATTTGTTGATAAATTGGACAGATTGATTGATAGTAAAGATTGAAAGATCGAACAAGTCCAACTAGATTGAATGTTAAGTCACAATGATTCAGATTGTGTTTGTGAGAAAATGATATCATTAAGCATAGAATGATGCATCTGCCATAGATGTCTACAAACTTGATGATCAATTCACAAAAGGAATAGAAGTATGTACAAATTTATTGTAGATTTTTCAAGAACCTTTTGCAATTTTTAGGATTTTTGAGATATTTGAATTTTTTTGTGATGATCTTTTTTCAGGACTTTTTATATTTTTCAGATTTTTTCTGCATCATATTTGATTTGTAGGGTCTTTTTTTTCAGGATCATATTTGATTTTAGCAATTTTTTTAGGACATTATTTGATTTTTTTGGATTTTTGAGATACTTATTTGGATTTTTAGGATTTTTTTAGGGCATTAAGGTATATACAAGTTGTTATTTCCAATCGAATAGTTGATGAATCTCATGGATAAACCATGTTCAAGGTCTTTCCCCCAGTTGAAATTCAAATTCAAAGATGCTCAGTGCCAGGAATCTGCCCCCAAATAGAAGAGATACTATGTACAGAGGCCAACGAGACAGACAGACTAGGTGTACCAAGGGTAAGACAAAGGAGATCAACCAGTTACATGCCATAAAGGGGTGCTAGGGTCGATTCAAAGTGAAACATGTGATTAGGAAAGGACATTAGGATATCATGTGGAATCATGATAGACACTGGAGGAACAACTTACTATGTGTGGTGCCTGTTTGCCAGGTTTTCACCATGGTACTTGCCCAAAGCACCTATTTGGCAAGTTTTCATTTGTGGATGTGATTTTTCTCTTGATTTCTATTTTTGCGTGCCAAGATGCCTATTTACTAGGTTTTCATCAAGGAAACCATTTTTTCTCTTTTTTGATTTTTTGTGCTTTTTTCTCTTTTTTGATTTTTTTGCTATTTTTTCAAGAATTTTCTCAATTTTTTGTACTTTTCTTCAGAAATTTTTGCATTTTTTTTTGTACTTTTTTACAAGATCATGCATAATACTTATGGAGGTGCATGTTGTTCTATGCTTCAAGCAATGGTTCTCCCTCCAGTGTTGCAAGCTGATACACTCTAGACCCATATGTTGCTGTGACTATATAAGGGCCTTCCCAGTTTGGTTCAAATTTTCTAACATTTTTGATGTGTGGCTGGGTTTTGTAATTCATCTTTAGAACCAAGTCTCCAATCTCAAAATGGATAGCTTAAATTTCTTTTTGTAGCTCCATGTGAGATGATTTTGATAGGATTACAAGTGGACCAAGGTCGTTTGTCTCCACTCATCAAGTATTTCAAGCTCATGCAATATAGAAACTCTATACTACTCATCATCAACAATGCCTTGCAAGGATATTCTCAGTGATGGAATTTAAACCTTGAGAGGTAATATGGCCTCAGCACCATAGACTAGAGAGTATGGAGTAGCACCAGTGGGGGTGCAAATTCTAGTTCTGTAGGCCCAAAGAGCTGGATTTAGTTGCAGGTGCTAGTCACGGCTAACATCATTAACATTGTTTTGAAGGATCTTAATGGTTGTTTTGTTAGATGCCTCTACTTGGCCATTTCCTTATGGATAGTAAATGCTAGAAAATCCATGAAACATTTTGAATTTATCACAAATCTTTGTAACATCTTTGTTCTGGAATGGGCTACCATGTTCCAGATTTTGAATGAATAATCATATTTTTTATTCTTCTGGCACATCAAAAGGACATTGACTAGATCAAAGGGTGTAAAGGATACTTAGAAAATATCTAGATAAGTTGATCTAGTGGTGATTAAGGCCTTCAATATACTTAGTTTGAGTCTTAAACCCTTTGAATTAAATTGAGCCCATATGAGTAAGTGGAATCCCTTGGGTACTTTGTGAAACCTTGGGGGTTGTCATACAAAGGTGTAGAGTCTTGTTGTCCAAAACATTGGAAGTCTCTCAACCTCTACACCAGATGAGGTGTTCACCTCTTGGAAGGACATGTATAACATATCCAACAAAGAAGAATAGGATGTTGTATAATAATCAAAAGATGGCAACCTTCTCAATATTTTTGAACAAAACAAGCAGATGCCAAGATCTTATATTAGAAGACCAAGGCAACAAACTCCAGGTGGAAAAATTGAAACAAGTTTAAAGCAGTTGCAATGACCATGTAGTAAGGAGACAAAATACTTAGAAAAATGTTGTAACAAAGTGGTTATCACTTCACTTGTTAATTTGTCTTTTATTTGAGTCACATATTTTTTCCTCATTCCAATTTATCGGTATCTTGGTGTAATCCTATTCTATAAAAGGATTCCCAAGATCATTAGAAGGGGCTGGAAAATTGTGTATTGTAAGAATTTTGTAAATTTTTCAGTGAGGGAATATAGAAAAAATTGTACTAGATAAGTTTCAGGATAAGAAATAAAGTTAAAGTTATATAGTATTTTATTAAGGTGGAAATAAAGTTGAAGTTAAATTGCATTTTTGCATTATCAACAAAGACTTCAAGATGAAGAGGATCATTATGGCCAAGCTGGTCATGTGGAACATCATATTTTGAAAATATGACATGCTAGGATGCAGAGAAGTAACCCATCATGGCCTGAAACTGGTCAGTGTCAATGTCGGTCAGAACAATGGATTATTTCAAAGCTTTTTCAAGGTCTTCCTTGTGTTGGGGCAATGTGCACAATAGATCAAGGATTGATATCAAGGTAGGGGTCTTACCAAGCTGGTTGACAAGATTGTAATCTGAAGGTACCTTGGGTTTAGATGGTGTGTCAGACACAATAATATTTGTACGACGAGTAGTGACTGTACATTGAGGGTTACTATCATGGAAGGTCAAAGTGGGCACACGGGTATTGGCCTCAGAGAAATAATTGATGGTGTAATCATGGCTGATCCGAGTATAATTGACATTGTTCTTGGTATTTGAATTCGATGTAGAGGAATTCCCCTTCTCATGATCCACCAAAGGGTTTGTGAAAATAGTATTGTCAGTATTGGAAGATCCCACTGTGGGTTCAACTTCAATCACACCTTGATCAATGAGGCCTTGAACTTTATGTTTTAATTGATAGCAAGAATTAGTTCTCTATCCTTTTATCTGATGATAATTGCAATATTTGTTGTCATCCCACCAAGGGGGTTTAACGACTGGTTTATCACGAATCTTGAGTAATTGAATGCATTTTTTTTGCAATTACTATTGCAATACTGAATGGAGTGGTTCACCCAATGGCGTGAATTGTCTTTGCAGTCCATCTCTATTTCTCGGCAGTCAACACTGCCAATTTTGTTGCACATTATTATTTTTTTCTGCCTTAGGTTGCATTGGAGCTGGTGCTAGAGGTGGTGGAGTCACTATTTACATGTTTGTAATAGTAGGTCCTTTGAGACTCACTTTCTATTGTGTCACATTGACCATCTATGCATCGACAACACCATCATTCATGACATTTTTATTCCAAGACCAAAATTTTAGCTTGTGACTTGAAGTGCCCACACTCTGATTGTCCTTGTTGATTTTTAGGACCGCTTTCTTGATAAGAGACTCTTCAATATCAATTCCTTTTTTCATGAGCTTTTGAATGGTTCTTGTTCATTTCAGCTTGAGCTCATACATCATTTCTAGTACCATATTTTGAATTAATAATTGTATTTATTGTTCTTCTGGCACATCAAAAGGGTATTGACTCAGCAAATTCCTCCATTGCAATAGGAAAATCATAAATGATTCTCCAACTTTTTGTTTATTTGTACACAAATTAGTCAACAATGCAAAGTGTGAGATGAATTTGTCTGCTAATTCTTTCCAGGGTCTGATATTGCCAGGTAATTTAGAGTACCATTGCATTGCTTGACCTCCAAGGCTTTGAGGAAAGAGTCACATGAGGTACGTGTCATCATTGTGAACCTCAATGCAAGAAGTATAAAATTCCTAAATGTGATCGATTGGATTACAATTTCCTTTGTACTTTTAAAATTTGGGTACTTCAAAATTCTTTGGAAAAGGAGCCATGTAAATGCTTGAATCAAATGGATTATGACATAGGTCTCGTTCCATATAAATTTTCTTTTTGTCCTTGAATTGTAGATCATTTAGTTGTTTCTGCAAGCATTGGATTTTTTGAATCGTGTCTGCATTCTGTGAAGACTTCATAGCTTTTCCACGTGTATTAGAATGATGTGTCCACTTAGAAGTGATCAAACATTGACTATATTCCAAGGCCAGATCTGATTCTGATGATTCATACAAGATGTCATGGACTAGCACCATTTTTTGTCTGGCATGTTGTTGGGGATCTTCCACATGTTTCTGATTTATTGGTGGAAGATTATAATTTTGACCTTGTGTCACATAGTATGGTTAAGAAACTCACTATTGATATCTTGGTGTATACTGGTGTTGTTGAGTTTGCACCGCATGCTATTGTTGTGCAACATATTGTTGTCACTGCAGAACATATTGTTGTTGAACGTGTTGTTGTTTTTTATTGTTGAACATGTTGTTGTCATTGTTGTTGTGCATACTACTATTGTAGAACATGTTTCTATTGATGTACATAGTGCTGTTGTAGAGCATGTTGTTGTTGTTGTTGTTGAGCATATTTATACTCTAGAGAATGTTGTTGTTGTTGTACATTTTGTGGGATATGTTGTTTTTGTTGTGGGTGTACTTTTTGCACCATTGGACATTACACATGTTGTGTGATAGGATGAGATTCGTGACCCACCTGCATTGTTGGTTTTTGCATGTTATGATCTTGATGAAAGCCAAGTGGTGCAATTATACCGCCAAGACTTGCAGTCTTACATTTTTATGGTTGTGCTTAAGACATCATGTTAACTTGTGCTACAAATTGTTGTTGTTGCACTGGTTTTTCTACATCCATAGGTGGTGCTTGTTGAGCCACTTGGGCTTGTTGCACTAGTTGTGTTACATGTATTTTTTGAGTCACCTTAGGTGGAATTGGTGTGATATCAATGAGGCTCTTCTTCTTTTGATCTTGCAATTGACTTGGCATAGTTGTAGTATTCACATAAGATGCATCAAATGTGGGTACCCTTGGTGGTTCATTGAATGGTCCTTTGGATGTTGTTGCATTTAAAGTACTTCCTAGGAATGTTGTATGTGTTACCAAAGGAGGAACACTTGGTTGTGTTTCTTCAAAAGGGGGTACATCTAGCATTCCCCAAGGAAATGTGAACGTCTCATTTGATCTTTTGGGAAAGTGATTCTTAAAATCAATCCTCCGTGTTCTTTAAGGATACTTCTTATGGACTTTTGTAGTATCCACCATCTCTCAAGGAGGGAGTGCTACATCTTCAAATAAAGGATTATCCAATGGTATAAACCATTCCTTTGGAGGAATATCAATAGTTAAATCATTTCATTGTCTTTTTTGTGTTGCCACCATAATTGACTAATCGAAGGGTTGTTCTCACTTTTCTCTATCCCAAACCACTAAGGTTTGGTTCTCTCCCAAAGTAGATCATGGGGGATTTTGATATTCCAAGAATAATTGAGGATTTGTCCTTTGTATTTCTTTGATATATCATCTCAGATCTTGAGTCATTAGATACGTTAATGTCTGCTGGAATTTTTTGTTTTTAACAACTTCGTCAATCTCCTCTTTAGGTAAATCTTTGAAGGAAGAAAATTTTTCATGTGAGTCTCTAGAATCCAAAGAGGGACTTGAGGCATTTCCAAGATCTTGATTACCTTGTGGTGGTGGAGGATGTTGATAAGATCCAAAATCTATGTTTTGTGTGGGTTGTTGTTCCAGATAATTGGGTCAGAATTGATTGATTTGACAAGTTTGTTGGTATTCCTCCTCAGGTGTAGGGGAACACTACCTTGGCCAGGTGGCATAGGTACGAAAATTGGTTCAAATATTGGGGGGGGGTTCCCTACTAAATAGTGCCAAATTTTGGAGAAGTATTTGAAGGATATCCCATGTTGCATAGATAATTGCTTGGGGTTGTACCAGGGATCATCTGTGTAGTGATAGGTCCTTGAGGAAATGTGGCATGTCTTAGGTCATGAAATGTTTGATGTACTTCTTCCAATGGTTGCATGTTGATTAGGTTAGTTTGATTTTGATATGCAACACCTTATCTTGGATCAAAATGCAGTTGTGATTCTGGTTGTGATGTAAACATAGGTAGATAAGGATCTTGTTGCCTTTTGGATGCTTGAGATCTTGTGAAAACCGACATGATTACTATATGTAAATGCAAGATTTTTTTGAAATTTTTGGAAATGCAAATTCTTGAAATACAACTTTTGAAATGCAAGGAGCTTATGAAAAATGCAACCTAAGGTGTATGAAACTATGCTTTTGGTTTTTTGGAATTTGAAAATAAATATTTGGAAAGGAGGAAAACCTAAGAGAATAACCTCATGAGGTTGAATAAGAATCCTGACTTGAAACAAAGGATTGAGGGACAAGGGACAAGTTTGATAAAAGGTATTAGGTCAAATCCATCATAAAAAAAGGTGGAATATGACCAATTGACAAGGGGAGGGGGGGTTTTAAAATTTTGGGAGAGAAGGGGACCAAACCAAGATCCTATTTTCAGTGCCATAAAGAAATACTTTACGATTTGGATACTTTCGAGGATTATTTGTAAAGTTTTTAAAGAGGATCTAAAATGAGCTATGTATGCAAGAGGACTATGATTAGGACCTATGCAAGAGGGACTATAATGAGGATTGTAATGAGGTCTATAATGCAAGGGATTTTTTGAAATGCAAATGCATGGAGATTAGGACATGAATCTGCAATATGAAGGCTATCAAGCATGCCAAGAGGTTCCAAGCGACAATTTTAAGGTTCCATATGTTTACTCAAAGACAAGGTTTTTATGACCATTTGATTCTTCTTGAAGCTGATTTGGAAAAAGTGTTCTTTAAGGAGAGTGTTTTTAAGATTTTGCAATTTTTTATTAAAGTTTGAAACACTCACGCAAGACACATCATTGAGAATGGATGTTGTAAAAAGGAACAAACACACAACATACTAAGGATAGAAAGGAGAGTATCTATTGAATCCCCACTTGAACCGAAGTTCAAACACGCTTACTAATAGCAGAAAACCTAGAATCTTGGAGGTGTGGGATCCTCATTATAGTGCACTCACTTCTCAGGAACTCCAAGGTTCAAGTTCCAAGGGTCATCACTTCCCAAGGGATTGTTGTCTCGACTAATTTCCACAAAAGTGTGGTGAATCTTAGTTGGTCTCCAACCTTCTGTGCCAATAGATATAAGGTTTTTGGATACTAAAACATGGTATTTAGTAAAGGCATCCATTCGGGTGGTTATACATGTGGCAGATTAGCTCTGTTATGGAGTCCTCCCAGCCTACAGAAGTTACATTCTATAGGTTTTTATACACCAAAATGGTGCTGAGGGAGATCTTCTTTGTGGTATAACACATTCAACACCCATTCATCATGATATTAATAACAATGACATCTTTTCTATACTAGTTCGGATGGGCTTGGCTTTAGCTTGTTACTGGTTGGGAAATACACTATCACTGGCTCTATTAAAGTACTTGGGAGGCTACCACACTAAAGGATTTGCATGGATTTATCTTACACCCAAGGTCCATGAAGGTGATGGGAGAGGATACGTCCATACATTTCCTAGGGTATATAAAAACTAAAAGACACTTCAGACAAATGAATGAAATGATTAATTTTAAAGCACCAAGCTGAAGTGTTTTCTAACTACTAAAAATACACATGAAAGCTTTAGAAAACACAAGGTCTTATACAAATGTCCTGCATTAAAACTGTTAGTAGTTTTTTATGATTCATTCTTCAGCCCACAATTGCCAAATGTTGCACAAATCTGTTAGAATAGTACCAAAGGATAACTAAGAGGGGGGTGAATCAGTTATTAGTAACTCTAATTCTTTTACTTCTTTAACTTCATAATACAATAAAATAAAAGCTTAATCAGATAACATAGTACACAACAAACAATTTGATTACGGGGAAACCAAATGGTAAAAACCCTGGTGGGAATTAGCACCCACAATAAACTATACTTGTTTACAGTAATCCCAGTTAGAAGATAATTCAACCCTGTTAGGAGTTGTACTTTACAATGCAATAAGTATAGTTACCTGGTTAAGGGTCAGACCTTATTAGGAGTCTTTTACAAATAACCATGTTAGGGGTGGTGGACTCACTGTCCAAAAGCTCACTGCTTGATGGTGAAGGCTACAACCTTTTATATAACATATATGCACTATATCTGATGATGAACTATAGAGTAGACCTATTGTCTTGATCATTTCTAGTGTATTATAATCTTTCACTTCTTCTTCACATAGACTCTTGATGAATGAACCACATCTTATCTTCTACTTTGTACATATTCTGTCTCTTTTCATATCATTCACACTTAGCATATCACAATTGACTTTCTATAAGTATCTCTCTCAAAGTATGAGATCATCAGAATTGTAAGACAACTCTTCATAACATCCTTGTCAGCTCTACTAAGCACGCAAGCATAATTACAACCGCACAAGTCTAAACTGAATAGATGCGACACTTCACTAAGTCGGCCTCACCAAATTAACTCTAACTTTGCAATCTTCTTGAAACACATTTGGCACCTTTAGATGAATATAGTCAACTCATAACTAAACATGAATATAAACATGCATATCTTGAAGATAGGTGCAACTCAAGAAAAATGTTATATACATCGGCCCTAAATAGTTACACTTCCAGAACTGTAACTGCCAATAGAAAAATTACATAACTTTACTGAAACATCATATCTGGGTCTACGTGTATGAACATAACATAATAAACATGTCAAAAACATGTATCTATCTACGCAAGTCTTCATATCATCATTCTGATAAGTACATACATAATTACTACTATGTGTTATATGTTGTCATCAATGACAAACATACAATCAATCAACTGCTCAGAATCAAATCTCTAAAAATATCCCCCTTTGACATTGATGGCAACATATGATATCAAAAAAATCCTCAATTCATGGTGTCCTCTTTCTTTTACAATCTTCTCAATATCCTCATCAAAATATTTCTCTAAACTGCTGTAGTTCCTCTAACTGTGCTTTTGTTCCATGTATATACTCCCCCAAAGTATAAGCTCCCCTTTAGTACATGCTCTCCCTTACTATATACTCCCCCTTTGACATCAATGGTAAAGGGAACCATAGATCTTTAGGCATAGGTACTGCTCCAGAAGTAGAGTAGTCAACCATTCATAGTCACTTAATGACTGATGTTCTTGTTGCTTCTTCTAAATAGACTTAGGAGAGGGAATTAATCCTAAATTCTCCCTGAGATACTCAATAGTATCCTTTGATAAGGGATTTTTGAAAATATCTGCCAACTATTCTTTGGTGCTCACATAGTCCAATTTAACTTCTTTGTCTGCAACCTTTTCTCTTAAAAAATGGTACTTGATCTCTATGTGTTTTGTCTTTGCATGCATCACAGGGTTCTTAGACATGTTGATAGTTTTAGTATTATCATAGTGAATAACAATAGGATAATCAACCTAAATGCCAAAGTCTTTAACCATCTGCTTGATCCAAACCATTGTTGAACAATTCAGTGCTACTGCAACATATTCAGCTTCTGCTGTTGACTAAGAAATATAGTTCTACTTCTTGCTTATCCAAGAAACCAACCCGTCTCTAAGAAACACTAATCCTCCTGAACTACTCTTCATGTCATCAATACAACCTGTCCAATCTACATCAGTATACACATGAAGTTTTACATTCTCTTATTTAGGATACTTTGAACCCATCAAAATGCTGACAAAAAATCACTTTGACATTAAATTTTGTGGGATCAAATAAATTTATTTGAAAAAACCAAATATAGGATGATAGTACTCCAAGAGAGCTTTCCAATGATTATTATTTATATATATATTGAGTTTATTAAGACTTTTCTTTTTAAGTTTTACTAAACATAGGTTGTCTGACCATTTAGCGACTTCTCTGTTCGACGCTTCTCGAAAAATAGTAAATTAGGGGAAAAAAATTATGAAAAATATCTAGGAAATATGTATTTATGTTACCTTTCTATCAAAAAAATAATAAATGAATTTCGATATATAGAGATAGAGTTAGAGCGATCAAAGTGAACCTATGTCCAAATTATAATTAATGTCACTTCATAACTCAATAAAATATTAAATATCGAACCAAATTGAATGAAACCAAATGGATTCCCTAGATATTTGTGTTACAAACCTAAATTCAAAATAATTATGTTCTTATCAGTTTTATAAAAAAAGTTATGTTGATCAAAGTGAGAGTCACTCCTAAAAAATCCTGATTTTTCACAAAAATAATTTTTGAAGGAGAAGAAAAAATGGATACAAATAAATTCCATTTAAAAATAAATAAATATATTTATAAACTAGAAACAAAATGATAAAATTCACTAGTTTACATCATCTTCAAATTCTTAATGGTTTAATGACAATAGATGTTTGAAAGCGAAGTTTTTTTTCAGAATGTTCATTTCAGTGTCAAAGTTGGCTAAAAAGTGGGACACAGTTTTGTGGGATCACCCACCATAAACCATAGTCTATAGTTCCCTTTAGATATCTGAATATCCTCTTGACTGCCATTAGGTGATTTTTCTTGGGTTTAGCTACAAATATTCCAACAATGCCAACTGCATTAGATATGTCAGGTCTAGATTAAGTTAGATAAATGAGATTACCAATCATAGATTTGTACAAAAAAATCCTTGATTCTTGATGTCCTCTTTCTTTTACAATCTTCTCAATATCCTCATCAAAATATTTCTCTAAACTGCTGTAGTTCCTCAGACTATGCTTTTGTTCCATGTATATACTCCCCCAGAGTATAAGCTCCCCCTTAGTACATACTCTCCCTTACTATATACTCCCCCTTTGACATCAATGGCAAAGGGCACCATAGATCTTTAGGCATAGGTACTACTCTAGAAGTAGAGTAGTCAACCATTCATCAGTCACTTAATGACTGATGTTCTTGTTGCTTCTTCTAAATAGACTTAGGAGAGGGAATTACTCTGAACTTCTCCCTGAGATACTCAAAAGTATCCTTTGATAAGGGCTTTTTGAAAATATCTGCCAACTATTCTTTGGTGCTCACATAGTCCAATTTAACTTCTTTGTCTGCAACCTTTTCTCTTAAAAAATGGTACTTGATCTCTATGTGTTTTGTCTTTGCATGCATCACAGGGTTCGTAGACATGTTGATAGTGCTAATATTATCATAGTGAATAACAATAGGATAATCAACCTAAATGCCAAAGTCTTTAACCATCTACTTGATCCAAACCATTGTTGAACAATTCAGTGCTGCTGCAACATATTCAGCTTATGCTATTGACTGAGAAATACAGTTTTGCTTCTTGCTTATCCAAGAAACCAACCCGTCTCTAAGAAATACTACTCCTCCTGAACTACTCTTCATGTCATCAATACAACTTTCCCAACCTACATCAGTATACACATGAAGTTTTACATTCTCTAATTTAGGATACCATAAACCATAGTCTATAGTTCCCTTTAGATATCTGAATATCCTCTTGACTGCCATTAGGTGATTTTTCTTGGGTTTAGCTACAAATATTCCAACAATGCCAACTACATTAGATATGTTAGGTCTAGATTAAGTTAGAAAAATGAGATTACCAATCATAGATTTGTACAATGTCTTATCAACTACTGTGGAATCATCATTTTTTGAAAGCTTTCATCATGTTATCATGGGAGTGCATACTGGTTTACAGTAATCCATCTAAAAGGTCTTCAATATTTCCTTCACATATTTAGACTGATTAATGAATATACCTTTATCTGTTTGATTCACATTCAGTCCCAAAAAGTATTTTATAGGAAAAATCATACTCATCTCAAATTCATTCTGCATTTCTTTTGCAAATGTTGTACTGAGCTTTTCATTACCTTCAAAGATAATGTCATCAACAAATATGGCAACTAATAATAATCCATCAGGTGTCTCTCTTGTGAATAGGTTATAATCTACTGCTCCTTTCTTGAATCCAATCTTGGTAAGATAACCATCAAGTCTCTC
>MU225776.1:4199263-4210711 GCA_018584345.1 Thuja plicata | reverse complement strand
TTATCTGATCTAATTCTTCTTTCATTGCATTCTTCCAATCAGAATCATTACAAGCATCTTCAACACTTAAAGGTTCAATCTGTGAAAGTAAACATACCTCTTCATCCATTGCTATACTTTTTTCTTTAGATCTGGTCAAAACATTGTTGCTCTGATCTCCAACGATATCATCTTTAGAGTGGTATCTAGATGTGAATTTTGGAACCTTAGGTGTTTCTTCTTCTTCTGTAATCTATGATTCTTCTCTGCTTGATTTAGGGTCATTGCATGAGACATCAATGCAATCAAACATTTATTCAATAACAATATCTTTTTTGTTAGGCTTGGGCTCATCTTCAATCATAGGTGCATATTCATAGTATCTTTCTTGAACCATAAACTTCTCATCAATTTTTACATGAGTACTTTCAATTATCTTTTTCAATCTCAAATTGAAACATCTATATGTTTTTATTTTTGTGGAGTAACCAAGGAAAATACCTTCATCACTTCTAGCATCAAACTTACCAACACCATCATCTCTCTTGATGTAACACTTGCTGCCAAAGATTCTGAAATACTTTACTATAGGTATATTACCAAACCAAAGTTCATAAGGTGTCTTATCTGCACCTAGCCTCAATTGAGTTATGTTGATAGTATAGAATGTTGTGTTCACTACATCTCTCCAGTAGGTGTGCGCAAATTTTCCTTCAATCATCATAGTGTGCGCTGTATCAAGTATGATCATGTTCCTCCTTTCTTCAATCCCATTCTGCTGAGGGGTTCTAGGTGCACTCAACTATCTTTTATTTCCATTTTCTTCATAGTAGGCATAAAACTGATCAAAGGTGAACTCTCCTCCTCTATCTGATCTTAGACATTTCAGTTTTAATTCAGATTCATTCTCAACCTTAGCTTTGAATATTTTGAACTTTTCAAAGGCTTCAGATTTCTCCCTTAAGATTGCAACCCACATCATCTTAGAAAAATCATCAAAAAACAAAATGAAATACCTTTCTCCATAGTATGATCTTGTTTGGGTAGGACCACACAAATCTGTATGAAATAGGTCCAATTTGTTTTCAGCTAAGTTCTATTTTCTTCTGAAGGAACTCCTTACATGCTTTCCCATAACACATTCCCTGCATTTAGTGTCAACAGGTCTTGCAATACTAGGAAGGTCTCTGACTTCCTTAACATTTCTTATCTTTACTATGTTATCAAAATTGATATGATAGTCTCTTGTGCCATAACCAACTGTCATCCACCTTTGCAACAAAACAACTTACATCAGAATTGAGCTAAAAAACATTACCTTTTGTTTTGGAGCCTGATGCAATCATGTCTCCATCCTTGTTGTTAATGATGCACTTGTTTTTTTTGAACTCCAAATGATAACCTTTGTCAAGTAGCTGTCCAACACTTAGTAAATTATGATGTAATCCATCAACATATAGAACATCATTAGTCTTGTTCTTTCCATCCAAAATGATAGAACATCTACCTATGATAGGTTTTGGAGTGTTATCTCCAAATCTAACCATACCGCCTTTGTATTTGTCTAAATGAAAAAATATGTCTTTGTCACCTGTCATATGATGAGAGCATCCACTATCAATGATCCAATCAGTTCTGATGTCTTCTTTGGAAATCAGGGCTAGCTCTTGTTCTTTATTTTCATCTGTAATGTCCATTTCCTCAAGCAACCTTTCCATGTCTCTAAGGGAAACAAATCCAATTTCAACTTCTCTTGAATCTTCATCAGTTACACCTTCTTCAACATGATAACATTCCTTCTTATATTTGGGTTTGTAATCAGATCTAAACTTCTTGACTCTTATGGGACACTTAGATGCAAAGTGACCAATCTTGTTACATGAAAAGATTTTGAATGGAAGTTGTCCTTCATATTTTCATTTTCCTTTCTTTTCTCTTCTAGCAATCATAGCAATGATTTCTTCAAGTTCTTCATCAACTTCTTCTTTCTCATTATGACTGGAGATGTGTAAGGATTTCTTACCATGGACTAAGGCTTTGAAAGTTGTTTCACTTTTAGGTTTAGTCTTCAATCTTGATATCTCAAATGCAGATATTTTTCTAATCAAAGTCTCTCTCTTGAAGTCTTATGAGAATTGCATGGTTTCCTCTAGAATACTTATCTTTTTTTCATAGTCTGATGTCAAAGTAGTTAGCAACTTGTCCATTATATCTTCTTCTGATATTTCTCCACCATTATTTCTGATTCTAGAGACTGTTTCATTTATCCTCTGATTGTAAGCTCTAATGTTCTCTTCAGGTAACATCTCAAGACTATTGTATTTCTTTTTCCATATCTTCCTATGTGCATTCTTTTCTTGAATATCTCCTTCAAACATATCTTCTAAATACTTCCATATGGTATATGCTCTGTCAATTTTCTTGATCTCAAAAAATTCACTATCAGATAAGGCGCTCATTAGGACTTCTTTGGAAATTTCATGATTGGTAAATGTTTCCTTTTGTCTATTAGTAGCATCATCCTTTACAAGGTCTTTCAGAGATGGAATTACAACTTCTTGTGTAGAAATTTCAAAGATCTTAAAGCCAACACACTACAGATGTGTTATCATTTTGTTTTTCCAATCCAGATAATTTTCTCCATCAAACTTAGGGCTTTCTTTTCTGAAGTAAGACATCTGATCTACCTTAAGATGTTAGGCTTCTTCTCAAAGGTACTTGCCTCTGATACCAATTTTTAGAATATTCCCAAAGGATAAATGAGAGGGGGGGTGAATAATTTATTAGTAACTTTAATTATTTTACTTCTTTAACTTCAAAATACAACAAAGTAAATGCTTAATCAGATAACATAGTACACAACACATAATTTGATTATGGGGAAACTAAATGGTAAAAACCCCGATGGGAATTAGCACCCACATTGAACTATACTTGTTTATATTAATCCCTATTAGAAGATAATTCAACCCTATTAGGAGTTTTACTTTACAATCCAATAAGTATAGTGACCTGGTTAAGGGTTGGACCCTATTAGGAGTCTTTTACAAATAACCATGTTAGGGGTGGTGGACTCACTATCCAAAAGCTCACTGCTTGATGGTGAAGGCTACAACCTTCTATATAACATATATGCACTATATCTAATGATGAACTATAGAGTAGACCTATTGTCTTCATCAGTTCCAGTGTATTATAATCTTTCACTTCTTCTTCACATAGACTCTTGATGAATGAACCACATCTTATCTTCTACTCTGTACATCTTCTGTCTCTTTTCATATCATTCACACTTAGCATATCACAATTGACTTGCTATAAGTATCTCTCTTAAAGTATGAGATCATGGGACCTGTAAGACAACTCTTCATAACATCCTTGTCAGATCTACTAAGCACGCAAGCATAATTACAACTGCGCAAGTCTAAAATGAATAGACACAATGCTTCACTAAGTCAGCCTCACCAAATTAACTCTAACTTTGAAATCTTCTTGAAAAACATTTGGCACCTTTAGATGAATATCATCAACTCATAAATAAACATGAATATACACACACATATCCTGAAGATAGGTGCAACTCAAGAAACACATTATATACGTCGACCCTAAACAATTACACTTCCAGAACTGTAACTGTCAATAACATAATTACATAACTTTATTGAAACATCATATCTGGGTATGCGTGTATGAACATAGCATAATAAACATGTCAAAAACATGTATCTATCCATGCAAGTATTCATATCATCATTTTGATAAGTACATACAAAATTACTACTGTGTTATATGTTGTCATCAATGACAAACATACAATCAATCAACTACTCAGAATTAAATCTCCAACAAAATCATCTGTAACACAAAAATCCAGTATACTAAGTGGATAAACAGATTTAGGAATGCATAAAATTGCATGAAAAACATCAAATTTACCACCTGTGCAGGAACAAGCTACCACCTGCATAGAACTAGGGTACCACATGTGCAGCTTCTGACCACCAGCACATAACCTGCAACCAAGTGCGCAACAACTGATCAAAAGCTTAAAAAGTAGTGAAAAATTGCAAAATCAGAGGTCTTTTGCACATCTAAGAATGTAAGACTATCATAAACACAACTAGGGTTCATTCCTCATGCCATTTATGATTTTTTTTGGAAATATTGAAGTCAATTTGAAACCCTATTTAGCTTGCTTGTGAATTAAACCAATTTAGGAACACCTTAAAGAAGAAATTTGTAATTGATCCTAAACTAGTTCAAAGTTCATTTTAGATTCCCAAATAAGGTGTGCATGTTAATTTTAGGTTCCTTATAAAATTAAGAAACTTGATTTTTCATAAAGTGTCCCATTTGAACCCCTAGTTAGGCTAGATTGTGACTTTGATTGAAATTGTAAAAAGCTTGATTGTATGTAACCCTAAACTAGGTAAAATTCATTTTAAGAGCCCAATAAGAGGTGAGAGTTCATTTTAGGCTTGAAAATAGAAATTTTAGGTTCATTAACCAAGTTAGGGTTCATTTTCATTGTTTACGATCCATTTTAACCTTATAACAGATGAAAATTAGAAGAGAAAGCATAAAATGCAGAAGTGCTTCCTAAACTTGTAAATATTGATCCTAAACCCTAAACATGGATCCTATTTGACCAACTACGTAGATCTAGGTGCCAACTGCATAGATTTGGGTGCCAAATATGCATGACTTAACCACCCACACAAAAACACTAACCACCTGCGTAGAATCAGTGACCACCTATGCATAAACAATGACCACCTGTGTAGAATCAGTGACCACCTGGCAAAACTTGTAACCACCTACATAGAACTCTTCTAGAACCTATAAAAGGCACAAAAACACAAATTTTTTATCAGTTAAGCATGTTTCATGTCGGTTTCACCAAATGTAAGACCAAAAAAAGGCATGAATAACATATCTAGGTAACCACAAACCCTAAATAATATGCTAATGTATCTAATCTATCATGAAAGAGATTTAAAATGAAAGCTCACAAATATAAAGCATGAAAAATTAGAACTCCCTTCAAATGCATCTCACATGTCCTCCTTTCTTCTCCATGAAGGTAGATTATGTTGCTCTTTGACAATAACAATATTTCACAAAGAACATTTAAAGCACAAGTTGATAAGAGAATACTAGGAGATAGTAGTTCAACCTTGAAAGAGAGAAATGCCTCTCAATTTATAGAAAATATGAAAGGAAATTAGGTAAAGATTGCATAGAATCAATGCATAAATGAAGATATTGGTAGGTAGGGTGTTTGGAAGCATGATATGGGGGAGTTCAAATAAGGAGATATTGAGGATATTCATGAAGCACCTTAATAGGGATGTGAATCTCCATTAAGGGATATGACAATTAGGTAAGAATAGGAGTCATTAAGTCAATTAATAACTCAATATTCTCAATATTCCTCACAAAATAAATAATTAGATTTATGAAATTCTGAAAATAACATAAACTAAAATTAGCCAATTAATTAATTGTTGAAGACTTAGGGAAAAGGGAATAAATAAAGTCAATTTATTTATTCAATTAGGATATAGTGATAACTATGGGTTATTCATCCCAAGGGGAAAATTAGTGAATTATGGATCGAATTGAAGGTGTTAATGTCGAATTGAAATGATTAGGATCAATTCTGAGGGTTCTAGAATATTTTAGTAAATCATGAGGCATCAATGAGCTTTGACAATGCATCTGCATAATAATGTTTGGAAGTGATTGAATAGCGCCAATGAGATTTGATGGTGCCATAGGATTGAAATAGGAATGGGGAAGCATCGATTATCACAGATAATGTTCCCAAAATAATGATGATCAAAAATAGTATTGATCAACATGGAAAACACTATTGAATTGATATTGATAGATTGATAACGATAACACCGATGAACTTTGACAATGTTATCAAATAGCTGATTAAGGGGATGCGAAGCATCGATGAACTTGGACAATGCTCCTAAAATTATGACAAGATTGATAAAATTTGGAATAGGGTTTTGATCAATTTGGAAATTGGGTTAATTAGGCATCGATGGTCTTGGACAATGTCCTAGAATGGGTGGAATGAGTCCAAATAATTCTAAAAGTGATTAGGAATAGATTAGAATGGTTTTGAATTGATTTAGGAAGATTTGGAATGGTTTAGGATAAAATAGGACTACTTTAGGATTGAATAGGATTAGTTTAGGATTGAATAGGATCGGTTTAGGGTTGATTAGAATTGATTAAGCAAATGATCGATTTGATAAAGAGAGTAGAAATGTTAGTAAATAATTGAACAATTTTGCAATATTCAATTATCGAGAAAAGACACAATGTTGTCATATAATAAAGGTCATATGTGCAACATAGAGGAATAATTAGGTCACAAAACATCATTTCAATTGTAATGCTAAAAATTTTAAAATACGTCGACGAGTAGGCTTGAACTATTTTTAGGTGTCTACAGAAGTAAATGATATGTATGGTGAGAGTGATGAATATACAAGTGATATTGATGGTTCTATAAGGGATGATCTCTCTTATAAAACTGATTATTACTCTCACCAGGTAACAAAAAATATCTATGATGGACAAGAAGATCATATTATTTTAGATGTAGGTTGTTATTTTGATGATTCAAATGAATTTTAGAGTGTTGATGAAGGGATGTGCATTCCTTTGTCAGGTTATGTATGTGATGATGAATCTAGCAATTTTTCAGTTTTAAATCACAAAGATTATCCTTCTCATTATAAAGAAGAAGATGTTTGTAGTCAACAAGAGGATAATGATTGGATAAATGAAGATGTTTCTTGTGACTACATATCAAAAGTGGGTGAAAGTTTTGATAATGGTTCACTTCATAGTGAGCAAATTTATGAGTTACTGGCTTATGAATATCTGATATGTTCAGGGATGGATAGCTCTGAGTTCTTGCATCTAACACACATTGAGTTTGACAAAGAGTGTATATCAGATGATCAAGATGTTGATATGTGTGTTTCTAATTCCCTTTGTACTTCTATGTCACTAGGCTACACCAATAAGTTTGAATATGATATATTAGATAATGAAAGCTTCAGTGCATTTTCATTTTCAAAGGATAAAGAGGTTCCTCACATATTTTTGAGTACTGATTGGTATAATTATGTGGATTATGAATCTATGTTAGATTTTGAATCATTTGTTGAACCACTTTAGGATGGTCTTTCAGTTACTCAATGTATGCAAATACTTGATGAAATGTGGATATGTGCTCTCCCTCCAACAAACTAGAAGATGGTTTGTAAAAGGTTGATATCTTGCAGGAAAGTTCTTTTGAGGACTCATATTTGAGTATGCGAACTAGTGACAAAATAATTTTTGATGGCTCTAGTTGTGAGACTAAAAATGATTGCAATTTTTATCAGTTGGAGGGTGTTTTTTATAAGTGTGACAATGCAAGCAAAGGTAAAAAAAAATTCTGAGGGTCATGAAATTTTTAGTGACTATGATTGACATTGGTGACATGATGGTCAATATTATCAGATAAGGCCTGATTTAAAATTTAAATGAAGGCAAAGATGCTAACAATATTTTGTATAGGTTGTTGGAAAGTATTAGTATATCAAATCTTGTAGATGACAGCTACATTTTTAGCTTGTTTCTAGTGCAGAGAACATAAGTTTTTGTGTTTAAAAGAGGAAAGATGATTTGGATCTTTGTGGATGGCTCTAGGCCATCAAGCCTAGTTTTTTTCCTTCAAATCAGGGAAAAGAGGGTAGAGATAAGTTGACTCTGTGGATCAGCATTGTAAAGGTGTATATATTCCTATTTTTTTTCTTAAGTGTGTTTTCTTTATGGTTTCATTTTTATTTATTTTGGTCTTCTCTTCTCAGAGATCTAGAATCTAGTGTTGAATTTTTGTTCAACCTTCCTCAGTCAGAGCCACTATTAGTACTCATTTTTGTGAGTACCATTTTAAGAAAATTTCAAAGATTCAACCTTATTTCATGGTGAAATAATTTAGTTCTATAGGATATCTTTTTTTTATCTCGCATGAGAAGGTTGCAGAGGGATGAGGAAATCCAGTGTTTGTTGCCTGTTGGTTGTATTTCTTGTTTTGGTAGTTTTCCTGGTTCCCTGTTCTTTTCTCTCTAATCTGGTGTTTTTAAGTCAGCTATTTCTCGTTCCTTTTTGGTTTACCTGTGTCAAGTTTTTAGGTTTTCAAGTATAAACCTAACTCAATTTGCAAATAACCCTGAAAACCCTAAGCCCTCCAAGTGTTACATGTTGAAAATCAAACCCTAAGTTATCTCACTTATGTTTCATTGTTACTTTTTCAGTCCACTTAAGTCATGTGTTTTAATCTAATCGCCTTATCGCGTTACTCCAAATGAATATTCCAAAAGTCCTCCCGACTAGGCATTTTATTTTTGTTACATGGTCTCATTCAAGTTCAGTATATTCCTTTGGTATTATGAGACTCTGTGATTTATTCGTGTCATGTGGTCGCGAGATAACTTTGTAATAAAGCATTATGTAGAGGGGACACACTGATCAGTTGGGTAATCACAAGAAATACCCAATAGTTATGAAAATTTCTTCAGACTTCGCGATTACCTTATGTCACGTTATCGCTAAGAGGATTCAAGTTAAAAGTAAGCCAAAGCCTTCAGTCGCTTAGTCTCAGGATGTAACGGCGGTTAAGAGATTTTGACTGAGACTTCGCAACTGACCATCTGTGGTTTAGAGTAAAGCATAGTCGAGTTGTCGCCAGGAACAAAATGATGACTCAGTTCTCCATTGTGCAGTAAGTCAACAAATGATTTTGTGACATGTTTCATAAGGTGAATGGTTATTGAAAGATTTATCACATGATCCCCAGAAGGAGAAAATGGACTCCGCGACCATGAGACTAGGTGCTTTTCCTTTTGTCATGATGTCTGAGAAAGATTTAAAGGTATGCAAGGTCGTTTGGCAATTAAGCAACAACCGTAGGATAAAGAGATCAAGGGATCTAACGACGGTCGCGAAGTCTGAGAATAGAAGTGCCCAAAGGGAAAAGTCCTCCCGACTTGGAAATTAAGATATGTCGCAAAGTTGTCAGATCACAAAAAGGGCATGTATAACTTGTCATGTTAGAATTAAGTACTCAGGTTTTAGATTCTGCGATCGGGTGACTAGGTGTTGTCGCATAGTCTTGAAATAAAATGAAAACATTTGGCGACAAGGAGATAACCGTAAAGGGTTGAAAGCAACGGTTAGTCGCAAGGTCTCAGAAAAAATAAAGAGTTAAGGATAACTATGTGCGACTATGATTTTTGTAGGGTCACGTAATCGCCAGATGGTAACTTGGGTTAGCTACAGGAAAGAAAGTATATTGTCGCCATGTCTTGAGATAAACCATGGGTTAGTGACAGAGGCCTGCAACAAAGAGATTATGTGCAGTCGCATAGTCACTTGATCCCAAAATCTTAAAAATGGTGGCAGTTTTTGATGTGACAGCATGAATCATTCGGTAACCAATCACAGGTTTGTATTTTGATTACTGTGCAAAAAGAGTAGTTGAGATGTAAGATAGTTAGCGAATCACAGTGTGACATGTTAGCTCTTTTGAATGTTGTAAGATTGTTCTGAGGATTCACTTTTAAAATTTGATTTCCTGTCAAGCTCATGGAACTACGACTAGGTTTTTATTCAAGTTCACAGTATGTCAAATTTAACACAGAACTGATATTTTTTGATTATGAGCTGCGTACTTTGAATGATGGCTATAAGGAGTTGATGGTGCATTCATTTTCATTCACCGTGCTTTCAATTTTCAGAGCCCAAGTTGTTAATTTTTCAGAGAGAAGAGATATTTTACTCATTTTGCAGTGTTTCAGAGGTGATCAAAAGGTTCTAAGTTCGAGAAAATTATGCACAAGAAGGTTAGCTAATCTCTGAGATAGATTTGTTTCAATATCGTTAAGGAGTGATAGATTCAAGGCATTGCAAGTATGAGTGGGGCTGTTAGTGTTGCTTCGACAAGTGGAGGAAGTGAGGAAGAGAAAAAGGGAAAGGTGAGTTTTTCTAATGAATTCCTCCATCTCCTGCCTGGTTCAACACAAAATAAGAAGGCTAATGATAATGTCCTTATTGATGAGTATAAAAAAATTCGAGATGTTGTGACTCCAGGGACAATAGGTTTTTCCCTCTTCAATTACTTTTATAATAATTCTAATAAGCCCATCCGAGTATCAAACCCTTGGACCTGTGGTTTAGCCAGGTTGCTTGTTCCTGATGTCTTTCTAGATGTAGACTTATTCTTAGACCTATCCAATCACTATGATGATTTGTCTAAAACTATCAGGAGGGATGATGGCACTGCCCTTTTAATTTTAAATAGAAATTCATTCATGCAAGCCTTCGGCTTATTTAGCACCATGTCTACAAAAATTGAAATGAAAAAGCAAAAACAGAGGTATACTGAAAAGCCTGAGATTGCTAGGGGCCAGTTGCAAAAACATATTTTAAAAGAAGTGAAGAAATATTTAGATCCTATGTCTGGGGACTACCCATATTATTACAAGGATCTACACTTTTACATGAAGTATGTTGCATATGCCCTGTGTAGAGTGTTGGGAATAGATGGTGATTCAGAAAAGATTGATGCTGTCATTTTGATGATGGTGGTAGAACTACAAGAGGTCCACTCTAACACCAGTTATGACTATATTCAGCACATTATAGATGAAATGCATGAGGGCTTCATTGCAACCTAGAAAAGATTGAAGAACTCGAAGGAGAAGGAGCCCAAATTTTTGCATTACTCGGTTCTTATGCATCTCCTTTTGTTTTTCAATTTTGTCATCATGGATGTTAATAATTTAAATCCTCAAAGATTCTATCAGTCAGCCACAAATCCTATCCAATTTTGGCTGAGGGTTTGGAATTACACTTCTAGGGAGTGTGACTACTGTGCCTTTCAGAATTGGATTGTGTATCCAATGGTGCAAAGTTTGGGAACAAGCAGAACAAGAATCCCATTAAAGGTTATACAATTGCTTAGGCCCTGTGATTATACATATAGCTGGCTTGGAAAGAATAATTGGGGTGACTTCTTTATGGAAGAAAATTACATAGTCATCAGGGTATATGGGTGTATTCACCCACCTCATTTATTACCATACTATGTGCCTGCAAGAGTTGCTGCAATGGAATTCATATGACAGTTGTTGTTAATAGATAATGAGCACTTTGCACTGCACAAGAAGGGGACTATAACCCCTAGGAAGTTTAAATACTTCTTAAGATGGTACAAGATAGAGCAGATAAGATCCCAGTTGACTGTGGATGGGAAAGAGACAATAACAAATGAAGCTCTAGTGGCTTTACAGTCTTATGATCTAGAGAGTGAGGATATTTCACCCGAGGAAGCCAGGAAGATGGTGCTAGGTAGTGGAATACTATTGGCTGAGGGATGGGATTTGGCAT
>MU225776.1:4169486-4184101 GCA_018584345.1 Thuja plicata | reverse complement strand
TCTGTCTATCTTTTGAAGTTGTAAAATCTTTCATGTATGGAAGCTGGATCATATAAATAAAATACGGTGCAATTTTACTCTCTTCCATTGCTCTCTCTTTATTCTCTGTGTATGCTCTTTTATTTTTAATTTTGCAAGGCATTCTGAAGCATTTTGGTTATTAGGTAACTATCTGATTACTTGCAAGTTTCTTTTAAGGGAAGAACTAAGTTTTGTGAGTAGTTTCAGGGAGCATACTTCTTTGTTTAAAGATTTGATACAATCGTTTAGAGGTAACAGGGTAATTTGTAAGGAAACTTATCTGAATTGCATGTGGGTTGTAAGGCAGCCTACAATTTTTTTTTTCTATGAGATCTTAGTTTATTTGACTCTGTAGCCCAAAGGATAGGCACTGGTCCAAAAATTAGTCTGACAATCAATCATTGTCCAAGTTATTTCAAGGTATCAAAACCAATTTAATTAAAATACTCTTGTTACTAAGAACAAACAAACTGAACTCTGTAAGGACCTATGTCAGTAGGAAAGTGTCCATTTTAGTGATTCCTTGGAGAGTGAATCATTAGGTTACCCCTCCTATAAAAAAAGGAAGAAGGATGAAAATCCTTGTATCACTGGTTTTTGTTATATTTAAGATTATGGTTTGTATAGTTAAATCTTGCATCTGGTTATTCTTGGTCATTTGCAAAGTGATTTATAAGTTGGTTTAACAAAGATACATAGCAAATCAGTGTCCACACTATGACATACTATGTAAATAGCAATCATAAAAGGTAAAACCTGCCTGAGTATATGTGGAGCTCAAAAATGAAGAAGGACCTTATCCAGTCCTTAGCAATTAGGATTTTCTTGTCTCTGAATCAGTATTAGAAGGCATGGTGTTCAAGTAGTTATTTCAAGCACTGTGATTCATACAAAAAAAATCCATAACATTGCCGTTGGGTTGTTTTTGCATGGTCTTGGAAGTTGGAAATGGTCAGAATCCATGGTGCCTTCATTAGTCAGTCTTTTGTTTTGAAACATTCTAGTTCCTTTATCCCACATTGGAAGTGAAATGAAAGAACCTATTATTTTTATATCCAAACCCACAGTAGTTAAGTGCCAAAAGGCACATGGCTTTTTGGCCAAGTGGCTAGTGGCTAAATGGTTGAGTGGTAGTTAGGGGTGACCAACTGGCGAACAGGGAGGAAATTTTGTGGATCCATATAGAGATGATGTGGTAGAAGGTTCCACGTGGTGAGAGATGTTGGCAGGGTGCTATGTTGCAATCCAACTCATGACAGGTGTAGTCAAATGATGGCATTACAACTGGCTGACATGTGGTAGAATCACAGGTGGCAGGGTCAAGTAGGATGGCATGATGGAAGAGGTCCTATAGAACTAGAGGATGACATGTGGAAGATGGTTGTCGGGCTAAAAGAAGATAAGATTCATGCAGTTTATATTTGATCCAACGAGTGTCATTATCTCATGATTGGAAGATGCACAAGGATTATTCATCTAGGCATCATGACGCATTTCCAAGTGTCCCTATGAGATCAAAGATTAAGGAAGTAAATGGATTATTAGATCAGATCATATTGTGTGGTTGGTGTGTTTCCATTATCCAAAGATGCAAGTTTTTAAATTTTTGCAGCATCATGATAGGCTGACATGTGGAAAGTGTGGGCCCAAGCTGAGATAAGGGTAAGATAAAGTGGGACTGTCAGATCAATCTTCATCAAATGATGTGTGTAAAGCCTTATTCAGAAGATGTAGGTTAATTATCCATCGCAGGTTCACGACAATGCAACATGTGGAAAGTGCTCCAGTTTTAAAGGAAGTTAATCTATGGTAAGATCAAGGTTGATCGTATGGCGGGCGTTATGCCTTGATGCGAATATTTGAGGAGGTTAGTCTTCAATGTTTCATGCTTTTGCAATACATGGTAGTTAGCAGGGTCAGGTAGTAATTGTAGTTAAGGTAAGCATCACATAGATCTTAGAGGATCTAATAGTGGGAACATTGCTTGGAAAGGAAGTTGATCAATTTTTATTCATCGAGGCATTGTGCTTACTTTCCACGTCACATCTTAGATGTTGGTCATCGATGAAAGAAAGGTTAAAGGTAAAGTATATCAAATTTCATCGAACAACCAGCACTAAGCCTCAATAAAAAGGTGATTGAGGTATATCCATAGAGGCATCACGAGAGAGTAATGTGTGATTGGATTAGATTGTGGCTCGCGGGTATCTTAAAGGAGATCAATTATTGTGTTTTAAAGGTACATAAAGTTTTAATATGAGCCATTGATGATGGATTCCATGCCATCTCTAGCCATTGTAATGGATATTTGAACTTTCAAATTGATTTCTTAAGGTTTTCCAGTGATGGCACTACTTTCCAAGTTGCATAGCTTGTTGGTACTCATTTCTGTGAGTACCATTGTAATCTTTTACAAATATTTAGGCTCTTTCATGGTGGAATTCCTAAGTGTGCAAAGGGTTTCCTATCTTTTTATTTTTTGCAAAGGTTGTAGAAGGACAAGTCTAGTTTTTGTTGACCCTGGGTCATTTTTGTGCGATCATGCAAGTTTAAAGAGATCATAGTTTTCCTTGTCTAGACTGCTCTATTTTTGGTTTTGAAACACTCCACATCCTTTATCTCACATTGGCGGTACATAAAACAAACCTAATTTTTTTATATCCAAGGCCGTAATGGTTAAGTACCAAAAGGGATGCAATTTTTTGGCCTACGGTTCGATGCCAAGTAGTTAAGTGGTAGTTAGTGGCAGCCAGCTAGCAGGATGGAGTTTAATTTTGTGGGCTTGTGCTCAAGTGATGTGTTTGATGGGGTGACATGTGTCATTACAAAGTTATGGTATTATATGAGTCACGATAGGTCCAGTCAGATAAAATGATTGCGTGGGTGTTGACATGTGGCAGACTGACAGGTGGCAAGGCCAAGTAGGATGGTTAGTTTATAGAGGTCGCAGTGACCAAGAGGTGACATGTGGACAATGATAGGACCTTTCCAAAGGTAAGGTGATGTTAAGGGAGAGTCAGATTAGGAAGGATCCAAGGATTATCACCATTGCACAAAGGAAAGACACAGGAAAGATATTGATCCCATGATGGCGAGATCTTGCCACACATCCAGGTTAGTGGTAAGGAGTATGGGGCCTATGTAGAAAGGTAAGAGGTAGGTGGTTCCAAGGCCTAATGGGGAGGTGCCACTTTGAGGTCAATGGATTGTGATCGGGCTTAAGTAATCTATTTTACTTGATGCCTAGGTAATTAATGTTAGTAATAACTGAGAGGGAGGGGTGAATCAGTGGCCTCAAAAATTAATCCTTAAATCAACCCTTCAAACTTAGTATGAAAAATTATGCCTCTAGTTATCTTCAGTCCTACAAGATGAATGTCTTGAATTACTTATATCAAATTACTAGTTGTTAGAATGCTTTACAAACCCTTCTTTTGTGTGTTTACCGATAAGCAGTCTTTCTATTTACTGAAACATAATAAATAATGAGTGTATACCAATCAATCCATATTTACTTAAGTGAAATGAAAAAGAATAAAGTAATGACTCATAGACACATAAAACATGGATTTTTAACATGGAAACCCTATTAAGGGAAAAACAACCGGGACCGGTACCCCAAATTTTCACTCTTCTAAAGTGAGCTCAGTTAAGAGCCAACCCTATTAAAGGTTACAAACACATTGTTAGGTGTGACCTTGTTAGAGGATTTAAATAGATAGTTTGTAACTTAGTATCTGGCATCTAATGCTACCATCCTTGATCAAACACTCACTTGGCCTTTTAATAGGTATCAAGCATATCCAATGCTACTTTGTATGATAAAATTTTTTGATACTCCTTGGGATGTATCTCAATTAAAAAAGACTTTTAAGTCCTACTTGGTTAAGAGACTTGATGCTTCAATGGTTAAACTAAAATAGTAAATTGATATGTTCACATATATAACTTTAATTGCATATTTTCAGATATATTCTAAGTACATTACCTTTATGATCAATACTATCAATTCAATACCTTTGCTCCACACTATTCTACTTGGTGATGTTGTATCTTTGTTCGTCAGTATCTATAGAATTTAGCTCTTTCCTCAGCTTGATTGATCAGGTCTGAATAAAGACTTTCTTCTCCTTTAGAATCTCTTCAGCATCTATTCTCTTGTCACTCCCCTTCACCACCTTTGTAATGAATTAGGTTGTCTCTTTATAGACATGATTTCACCATATCTTGGCTTTCTTGATCTTGGTGTGATCCACAATTCTTGCCAATTAGATTTAAAGAAAAACTCAAGTTTTATCTCATAGAGATCTTCTTGCCAAGTGGATAAAGTAGCTTTAAATCCTTTACTTATCTCGCTTTATCTTTTTGATTAAAACAATGATAAGTATCAGTTAAGTCTATTTTTAGCTCTTAACAACTAAGCATTTTGTCATTTCTGAACACTCTATGTCAGTCAATACATTAGTTAGTCATCGGTGATAACTGACTGTTCGATTAGTGTGACTTCAGTTGTCTTTAGGATATCCATCCTTCAAGCAACACTATAATTATGTCCATCGGGTTACTTTGTGCTTTTCTCATTGGGAAACACTGTGACTTTCCTCATTGGTAATGGTGTGCATTTTCTCGTCGGGTAATACTATGAATTTGGTCTCATTGATTTACTTTGACTGTTGGTGTGCAATCCATTAGTGTATACAATCACTTTGTGAATACTTGACTTATATGCATTACTGATAGCATAGCCTTTGATTCATCAGTTCTTTGAAGTCTTTGGCAGTATGTCCATGACCATACAGATTATATCAAGTTGACATCAATGACAATGCAATACATTAATTGATTTAATGTCTTGCATAAACTTTCTTATGTCTCTATGATCTTCAAGTTAACATCTTCAAACATTTAATCAGTTATAGTTCATCAATCTCTCCCTTTGGAATTGATGGAAACACACTACATTATCACACTATATTATCAATAATACAATATAAAATATAACTATTGAAGTTCATCAAACTACCAATCTTATGTACTATAACTGATACAAATATCAGGTCCTCGGTAAGTTCATATAAGCTTAGATTTGATTATTTCTTCTTTCTTTATGTCTTCAATCCCTTCACTAGATAGCTGTAGAATCTTTATTTCTCCTGATGTGATGTGTTCTTTTCCTGTGTCAAATTCTCTCCCTTTTACTATTCTCTTTTCTTTTTGATGTCTCGTGTCAGCAATTCTTTCCCTTTGTATGTAGTCTTCTTTTCTAGTTACATCTCTCCCTTTGGATAATGTGATGGATATAATCTCTCCTTAAGGGATATAATCTTTCCATGAGGTGATAATGGATATAATCTCTCCCTTTGATAGCAATTCCAAACAAATATTTGATAGTAATGCCAAACAAATCGTTTCTATCCATAATATACTCCTTGAATTTCCCAATCGATCAGTAATATAACAACTCTGGTTCTCAGAGTAGATAAATACCTTGCTGTGTATATATTTATCTTTGAAGTCCATCTCTTTTCTTGCATCAACATGAATGATATTCTGATAATGTGTAGGTTGATGCAGCATTGTAGTCATTTTACTAACCATTAGACAAGGGTCTAATCCCTAGTCTCTTTCTCAAGTATTCAAATGCATCCTTGGGAAGTATCTTGGTGAAGATATCATCTAATTGTTCCTTTGATTGTACATACTCAAGTATCACCTCCTTTTCTTGAACTTGTTCTCTCAAATAATGATACTTGATAGCAATATGCTTTGTCTTAGCATGCATGACTGGATTCTTGGAAATGTTTATTGCACTGGTATTATCACAATAGATAATTTTTGGTTCAATAATTTTCATATGCATACCTTCCAGTAACTGTTTGATCTATGCAATATTTGAGAAATTTTTAGCAGTAGCAACATACTCTTCTTCTACAATAGATTGAGAGATGCATCCTCACTTCTTGCTGATCCATGTGACAAGTATGTCACCCATAAGGAATGCTCCTCTAGTTGTGCTCTTTTGGTCATCAATATTTCCATCCCAATCAGCATTCGTAAAGACCTTAAGTTCAAATTTTCCTTCTCTTCTATACCATAATCCATATTCCTTGGTATTCTTGAGATATCTTAGGATTCTTTTATCTGTACAAAGTCTGGTTTACCTTTTATTTACCTCTAATTTATCATTGATCTATACAAAGTCTGATTTACCTCTGATGACTTTTCTTCCTTTGTCATCTTACATCTAGTTTCCATCGGTGTTCCAACTGGTTTGGAATCTTCCATCTTGAATATTTTCAGCACTTCCTTGATGTATTTGGATTGTGTAATGAAAATACCTTCATCTTGTTGCATGATCTATAGACCAAGAAAGAACTTGATCTCTCCAAACATAGACATCTCAAACTCTTTTCTCATTTCATTTGCAAATGATTTGCATAGCATATCATTTGCTCCAAATATGATGTCATCAAAAAATATCTCAGCAGTCAAAATGTTAGCATCAATATCTTCCTTCAAATAAAGATTATTATTTTCACTACTTCTTACAAATCCAATACTTATGAGATAGGAATGAAGTCTTTCATACCAGGCTCGAGGTGCTTTTTTCAATCCATACAAGGCTTTATGTAGTCTACATACCATGTTCATTTTTTCTGGATCAACAAACCCTTCTGGTTACTCAATGTATACCTCTTCCTCAAGTATTCCATTTAGGAATGCAGAATTGACATCCATTTGGTATACCTTGAATCCTTTACATGCAGCATAAAAAATTAATATTCTCACTCCTATCCTAGCAACGGGTGCAAAGGTCTCTCCATTGTTAATCCCTTCTTCTTGTGCATACCCCTTGCATAGTAGTCTTTCTTTGTTTCTGGTGACTTCTCCATTCTCATTCAGTTTATTCCTGAATATCCATTTTATACCAATGACATTCTTGTCATCTATTCTTGGTACAAGTGTCCATGTCTTGTTTTTCTCAATCTACTCAATTTCCTCATTCATAGCACTAATCCATTCATCATTATCAAGTGCAGCATTAATATATTTTGGCTTAAAATCACAAATAAGACATCTTGTGTTTACAAACTTACTTCTAGTTCTCATACCATCTTTCTTGTCTCCTTTGATTTTCTTCTGTGGATAGTTCCTTCTAACATATCTGGCAAGTACAGGTTCAATTCTTTGTCTATCAACTTGATCATCAATTTTTCCTCCATTTTGATCTTCATCGCTTGGTACATCATCTTGAGCAATATCCTAATTTTCATTATTTGTAGCCTGATGCTTGGGTGCAATAGTTTGTTTCTCGAGAGCTCTACATTGTTACTCGGGTAGAGTGTCAGGTTCTTCATTGTAAACAAACCTATTGTAGTCCTCTATTTCCTTTTTTCTTTCCTTTTCATTCTTCTCTACAAATTCATTTATCTTTACATTTGCACTTTCAACAATTTTGTTAGAGGCTTTATTGAGACATTTATAAGCCTTTCTCTTGGTGGAATACCCTAGAAAGATTCCTTCATCACTCTTGGATTCAAGCTTTCCATTTCTATCATCTTTTAAGATATAACATTGACTGGCAAAATTTTTGAAGTAACTTACATTGGGTGTGTAACCATACCATAGCTCTTAAGGTGTCTTCTTGGTGTCTTTCTTTAATTGTACTATGTTCAATGTGTAAACAACTGTAATGATAGCTTCCCTCCAAAATATTTGGGTGATGCATTTCTCTATCATCAGTGTCCTTGCACAATCAATAGTGGATTTGTTCCTTCTTTCAGTGATTTTATTTTTCTATGGTGTTCTCAGTGCAGAGACCTATCTTTTGATTCCATGCTCATTACAAAAGTTAGTGAATTCATCTGAAATAAATTCCCCTCCTCTATCTAATCTTAAGAATTTTAATTCTTTACCACTTTGTTTTTCTACAATTGCTTTGTACCATTTAAACATCTTGAATGCTTCAGATTTATCATTTAGAAACATAACTATCATTATTGTAGAGTAATCATCAAGAAAGATAATAAAATATCTATCACCATAATAACTCTTTGTCCTCATGGGTCCACATAGATCAGTATGGACTAATTCTAGAATGACATCAAATGTATGGGTTTTTCTTTTGAAACTAGACTTTGTCATCTTACCTTTTTGACAATTTTTGCACATGATATTGTCTATCTTAATCATCGTCAGTAAGCCTCTTACATTTCTCTTTCTACTTATTTTAATCATGTTGTCAAAGTTTACATGACACAATTTTTTTTCCATAACCATATGTCTTCATTTCTATCCATTAAGAAAGTGGTGTCAGTATCATTCAAATAGAATAAGTTACCTTTTGTCTGCTCATCGGTACTAATCAGACTTCCTAATTTATTGAAGATATTTGCCTTCTTATTCTCAAATGCTACTGTGTGACCTGAATTATTCAACTGAGAAACACTCAATAGATTATAATTCAATCCTTTCACCCAATATGCATTTTCACATTTTATTAGGTTATTCAACATTATAGTTCCTTTACCTTCCACTGGACAAGAAGGTGTATCATTACCCATTCTTACTAAACCACCATTTTAGTATTCAACAGTCTCAAACTTTTGTTTGTCACTGGTCATATGGTGAGTGCAGCCATTATCTATGATCTAGACATCATTTTTGCTAACTTTAGATATGAGTGTAGTTTATACATAACTTTGTTAATCATCATCTGAATCATCTTTTACTACTACAAATACCATCTCGATGTCTTCATCAAATTTGGTGTTAGTATCATCATCTTTGCATTTAGCTAGGTAACTGGCCTTCTTTCCTTTGTCCTTGTAGTCTTGGGTATCTCTTCTTTCTGATTGTCAATTGCTTCTATAATCACCTCTGTCAAACTTCTTTTCAAATGACCTATCATTACTTATTTCACATTTTCTTCTATTAGGAAATCTTGCAACAAAGTGTCCAATATCTTTACAATTAAAACAAACAAGTGTTAATTTACCTTTGTATTTACCTTTGCATCTCTGCATTCTTCTAGCCATAAGTGCTTCAATTTCATCAAGATCTTCTTCTTCAATTTCACTATCACTATCGTTTCTCATAGTGTGTTTATGATTTGATTTACTTATTCTCAATGAATATTTGAATACAGACTCTATGTTTGGTAAGATAATATTATCAAAGTTATTCATCTCAAATGAAATCAGTATTCTAATCAAACTATCTAGAGTAACATTGTTATTTTCTACTGCTCTCATTTCTTCTATGGCAAATACTCTAATAGCATAAGTAGGCAGTAAGGTTATTAGAATTGTACTTACCACTGTATCTTCATCTAGTACACATCCAAATCCTCGGATTGAATTGGCTACCTTTTTTATTCTTGTGCTATACTGTGTGATGTTTTCACCTTCTTTCATTCTAAGATCATCAAATTTTCCTCTAAGGCTATCTACCTTGGCTCTTAGAACATTTTTATCACCACCATGTACAAGATTCAATTTTTCCCAAATCTTCTTTGCAGTTGTGCATGCTTTGACATCTTCAAATTCAACATTGGAGAGTGAGGAAGCAAGCTCTATCATCATGCAATTATTCTCATGCTTCGTTCTCATTTTTTCAACTGTGGGTGCTCCTGTGGGAAACACATATTCAGTATCTAAGTATTGAGTAACATCATTTCCAATACCTAATAAGTGGATTCTTATTCTTCTTTTCCATGAAGAAAAGTTGTCTTTTTTCAACTTGGGCACATCTCGTATGTTCATCTTGTGATCTTTAGCTTGAGCTATTAAACTCCCTTTCTAAGCACACAAGCTCTAATACCAATTGTTAGTAATAACTAAGAGGGGGGGGGCGTGAATCAGTGGCCTCAAAAATTAATTTTTAAATCAACCCTTAAAACTTAGTACCAAAAATTAGACCTCTAGTTATCTTAAGTCCTTTGAGATGAATTCCTTGAAATACTTATATCAAATTACTACTTGTCGGAATGCTTTGTAAAACATTCTTCTATGTGTTTACAGATAAGGAGTCTTTCTATTTATGGAAATACAATAAATAAATAGTGTATATCGATCAATCTAGATTTACTTAAGTGAAATGCAAAACAATAAAGTAATGACTCATAGACACATAACACATGAATTTTTAATGTGGAAACCATGTTAAGGGAAAAACCAATGGGACTAGTACCCAAAATTTTCACTCTTCTGAAGTGAGCTTGGTTAAGAGCCAACCCTGTTAAAGGTTACAAACACACTGTTAGGTGTGACCTTGTTAGAGGATTTAAATAGATAGTTTGTGACTTAATATTTGGAATCTAATGCTACCATCCTTGATCAAACACTCACTTGACCTTTCAATAGGTATTAGACATATCCAATTCTACTTTGTATGATCAAAATTTTTGATACTCCTTGGGATGTATCTCAATTACAAAAGACTTTTAAGTCCTACTTGGTTAAGAGACTTGATGCTTCAATGGTTAAACTGAAATAGTAAAATGATATGTTCACATATACAACTTGAATTACAGATTTTAAGATCTATTGTAAGTACATTACCTTTCTGATCAATATTATCAATTCAATACCTTTTCCCCACACTGTTCAGCTCTGTGATGTTGTATCTCTATTCGTCAGTATCTGTAGTATTATTCTCTTTCCCCAACTTGATTGATCAGGTCTGAATGAATAATTTCTTCTCCTTCGGAATCTCTTCAGCATCTATTCTCTTGTCACTCCCCTTCACCACCTTCATAATGAATTAGGTTATCTCTTTATAAACATGATTTCACCGTTTCTTGGCTTTCTTTATCTTGGCATGATCCACAATTCTCGCCAATTAGATTTAAAGAAAAAATTTAGTTTTATCTCGTAGAGATCTTCTTTCCAACTAGAAAAAGTAGCTTTTAATCCTTTACTTATCTCCAGCTTTATCTTGTCGATTAAAACAATGATAAGTATTAGTTAAGTCTATTTTTAGCTCTTGACAGCTAAGAATTTTTTCATTTCTAAACTCTCTATTCTATTGGTTGATACTTCAGTTAGTCATCAGTGATAACTGACTATTCCATCAATGTGACTTCAGTTGTCTTCAGGATCTCCGTCCATCAGGAAACACTATAATTTTGTCTGTCAGATTACTTTGTGCTTTTCTCATCAAGAAATACTATGACTTTTCTCTTTGGTAATGCTATGCATTTTCTCGTCAGGTAACACTGTGAATTTTCTCTCATTGATATACTCTGGCAGTTGGTGTGCACTTCATTGGTGTATACAGTCACTTTGTGAATACTTGACTTATATTCATTACTAATAGCATAGCCTTTGATTCATCGATTCTTTGAAATATTTGGCACTATGTCCATGACCATACAAATTATATCAAGTTGACATCAATGAAAATACAATACATTAACTGATTGAATGTCTTACATAAACTTTCTTATGTCTCTGTGATCATCAACTTAACATCTTCAAAAATTCAATTAGTTATAGTTCATCAATTAAGAGGAAGATCGATGGCTGTGTTTTAAAGTATATAAAGGTTTGAATTTTGGCCATCAATTGGGATATTGACCTACCTGTGGCTGTTAGAACTAGATATTTAAATATTTAAATATATTTCCAGGCGGTGGTGCTGCCTTCCAAATCACAGAGGTATTATATGGATAAATTTGATCTTTCGAATCAATTTTTTAAAGTTATAGGATAATGAGGAGATATTTTCTGTTGACTATGGTTTCATTGATTCTATGTGGTGATGAATTAGGGTTTTATGTTCAGATTTGTATACTTTATATAAACCCTAATCTGTTTCCTGTCATTTTTGCATTAATGTTAGTTATTTTCTCTAGTCAAGTGGGTATGCAGATCAAATTGTATTTCAAATCTTTTGAAGAAAGATCAGGTCGGTGGAGAAAGAGGGATAAGTATGAGTTAGATTAAAAAGGACAAATGTCAATTAGATATCACTTATAGGGTTTTCTACTGCTATATGTACCTTTTTTTTCTCTTTTTTTAGGGTTCCCATTTCTCTGCAAGAATTAAGAGTAGGTTCTAAGTGTGGTTCCTCTGTAAATATTTATGTCTTTTCTCTTCATATATGGTGTTCTTAGTTTATTCTAATCCCTAAGAAGGACATCATTGTAATAGCAAGTTTTATGAATGAAATTTTAGTGCTTTTGTTTTGTTATCAAGTTGTCTCCATTTGATTTCAGAATCATAGAGACTAAGGCATCAAGGGTTTTTTAGTTTTGTCCATTCTTGATCAGCAATGGAGTCATTTAAAGGATGGATATAATTTAGGATTTATCTTTAGATATGTATGAGTTGGGGTATCAAGGGTATTTCAACTTGTCTTTCAGTGGATGTTGATTAATGTATTGTCTATTAGAGAGTCTCTTCCAATGGGAGAGTTAAATACTTTAAGTAGGTAATTGCATTTTTGAATACACAGGTGTATTCACAAGTAGAACTTGATTAATAGGGGTATGTTTGATGTAAGGAAGTAGGCATATTATGTTAGGAATAACAGTCCAAAAGCAAAATTCAGAGGGGGGGTGAATTAGTTGTGATATAGAATATTAAACTTTAATCTTTACAAACCAAAAGTGCAATGCAAATAATAACATAGTAAATGCCAACACAATAATTGTTGTCGAGGAAACCCTGTTAAAGGTAAAATGCTAGTGGGAATTAGCACCCACAAATAATGTACTAAGAGTATAGCATCCCTATTAAAATATTTAGCCATGCTAGGAGCTTATTACAATATTATAGTACACAGTCCCTATTATGAAACAAACCCTATTAGGAGTCAAGAAAAGTAGTAGGCTCACTACCTAGGTACACTACCCAAAGAAGGTTAAATCCACCCTTAAGGATTCACAATCTGAACAAGTATATATAGGAAATATACAATCCAATGAACTATCTGATAGCAACTATCTTTTCTTGGTCAATTCCAATAAAGTATCTTTTTCACAAACTCTGCTCTACATCCAGTAGCAAAACAAGCCTCACATCTTACACTTCTCTTCCCTTTCAATCTCTTTGATATATTTCAAAAATAAAATATCACTCATATATACCTTATTACAATAATTCATTAGGTCAGCCAATTAAGCTTTCCAAATACACAAATAATTAATTAGGTCAGCCAATTAGGCTTTCCCAATATACAAATAATTGTTTACCCCCTTGCTAAGATACACACGCTACCTATAAAAAGTAAACATCAAATACAATCCCATGAGTTATGCTCCAAGATCTACAATCCACGCTCACAATTCATAATATATGCTACATGTCTGAAGTTGGCCACCAAAATAAGTCTTCTCCAGAATACATGTCATAGCTGACATCGCCAACATGCTCACACAAATTGATGAATACCCAACACTCCTCAATATGTCCTCTATCATCCAGTAATATTGCATCACTTGAAGTATCTTTATCTGTAAGATATACACAAAACACAGAGACCTACTCTGTCAAACATTACTGTCATAGTCCAGAAACTAGTCTTCACTAATTCATATGTAACAACCTCAATGTGAAATATAAGTCCAAGAAACCTTTGGATTAAGGTAAAAACACATCTATCTTTATATTCATGTCTTTGATTGTTCTAAAACATTTGTACAGTGTCCATACACTTCTCTTAGTCAATTAACCAGTCTATCCTCTTCATAGAAACATATGTTGACATCAGTGAAAAAACATGATTATCAACAACATGAATATTATCCAAATCTGATATCATCCAAAAATCTCCCCCTTTGGAATCTATGGAAACATACGTGAAAATCCATCAACCCAAAAGTACTCTCTCTCAATATAATGTTCTCAATATCGTCAACACAAATATCCCTAAAATAGTAGGTATTTTCTCAGATTATCCTTCCCCTTTGGAAACAATGGAAAAGGGTCCCATAACTCAACTGTAATATTTTTTAAGGTGTATCTTTTTCAAATCTTCATGTCCTACAACCAAGTACAAGATCACCCAAATGTGCTCTAGTATTCCTGCGATCACTCCCCCTAAGGAGTAAATTCATACATGAAGTCTAGAAAATAATATAGCTCTGAAAGCCACTAGACTGATGCATATGTGAGACCCATCTCGGACCCCATCATAGTTTTCTAGTTCTTGCTTATGATAGATTTAGCATATGATACTTTACTTTTGATGCATTATTAGACATTATGGACCTTATGCTTTATGTCACGGATTTGATTGTTATGGATGCATGGACATATGATGCTTTATGATGAATAATACAGACCTTATTATGTTTTCTAGTTTGGACATTTATTTTGAGATTATAAATTCAAAAAAAAAAACTCATTATGATTATAATATGGTTAATGAAGAGATTTAGATTTATCTGATTTAAATGTTGAATTTCAATTTATTGCAGTGTGAATTTTACCTTATGATAAATGTTTAAGATGAGAATTACGATCTTTAGTAATAATTTAGTATATGGATGATGTTCTTATGTTCTAAATAATATTTATCTCTTTATGATGTATATTTATTTTCTCGGGCTACTGATATTTGAATTGAGTGTGCAGGTGAGAAACCAT
>MU225776.1:4113820-4135866 GCA_018584345.1 Thuja plicata | reverse complement strand
TTGTAAAGTCCTGGCACTTGTTCTCGCTGGCTCACCTGCATTTCCTTTTGAAATAACTGTCCATCAAGTTCATGAACAGTGCAGCAACATGTGTCACCCTACTCATCGTCCAAAATCTCCTCCTCTATTGCAGGTTTCTTTTCTTAGGCGTAGTCATGACTTCCCATGCCTTTACTTCGCCGTCTGGTAGCTACCTGAAGTCAAGAATACACAGTGCCTGCATCTTTACGCCTATCCCATCTAGCATCGGTGATGTACAACAAGTGGGAATCTGTTGACGTTAGTCTTTACTGTAAAGACTTTAAACTATACTTTTTTGAATCTATCTATATCAATATCTGCTCTTGTACTTATGAAATCTCAGTCATAACTCTGCTCACCTACAATACCTGAATCTATTTCTCATTACCGATATTGAAACAAAAGTATTTTAGATATCAGCTGACTGACCTGTGCATATTTTTCTAAAATTTATAATTCTCTGATCAATCTTTGGAAACACTGTAAATCGAGAAAAATACATCACCTCTGCAAACTGGACAACCTGGGCTCTAGACATGGTGAACATGGTGAACATACATTGAATGTACCATCAACCCCTTTGACAAATTCTGCTCTATCAGTTCACGCGTTCTGTCTGCACTGCTGCTACATTTTCACCTTTGGAAAAATCCCCACGAGTGAGCGACACATCTTTTTTATTTCTCATCGCATAGTCGCCATCCATTTTCACTGCACCTTTTACCTTCTGCGACTGAGCGATGCGTTGTCTTTGATCTTTATTTCATGTCAGTCGCACACCCGCGCCACTTTTATACTTTTCTCTTTTTGATCGGCGAGTAAGCGATGCATCCTATCCTTTGGCTCGTCGCACGCTCGCGAGCCATTTTATGTTACTTGATACTTGACCGTGAGTGCGCGACATCTATCTTCTTTTGGCTCATCGCATACTCGCAAGCTCTATTCCCCTTATCTTTTTTGATCGGTGAGTGTGCGACAGCTATCCTTTTTCCTTGTCACACAGTCGTGAGTTGTATTCCTTTTATTTGCTAACATTAGCGAGTAAGCGACACATTGAACAGTCCTTCAGTCGCTCTGTCACGGAGATTTAAGAATCTTGAAAACTACATGTGCGACTGAGCGATGCAATTACATATTAATATTTCATACTTTCATCGCGCACTCGCACTGCACAAACATTGACTTCATGAGGAATCGCGACTGCGCGATATACATAAAAACATCTCATCGTGCACTCGCGCACATAACAGAACTAGACATGAATCCACCGCGACTGCATGATGACCCCTTCTAGAAACTCGTCGCTAACTCGCACAACCAAAAACATGACAAAAAACTCATCGCGACTGCGCGACTAAGTAGTTGGTCCCATTCTTAAAGCTTTATGACATGAGGTTTAAGCGACTACCCGACAACCATTAGCTCCGTGACAGATGTCATCTTCTCTTTTGTCCATGTAATACTTTTTGATCAACTGAGTCATAGCCTCTTCTCAAGCGACATCCCGACTGAGTAATTTTACTAACATCAAACAGCTAGTCACATGGTCGTGAATGTTATCTCTTAACCACCTTTTTATCACTAGACCACACGACTGAAGAAAGAACTTAACTGTTTGACTGAGCTGATCCAGCGACTATGCGACATGAAGTGGATCGCAAAGTCGGGAGACATTTCTTTGACTTGCCAATTCTTCTCGCGATCACCCGACTGAGGCGGGTCCCATTTCTTTTTAAAGCTCATAACATGAAATCAAGCGACAACCCGACTACAAGGAAATCGCTAAGTCTCGATACACTGAGAGAATATTCCATTTTTTATCAAGACTATGCGACATAAGGCAAAAGCGAAGTCGAGTAATGATTTAGCATATTCGATTTTGGTAAAGTGATTAAGCGACCTGACTTAAAGCACATGTCTTTAGTGACTTGAAAAAGGTAACGATGAAATATAAAGACATGGCCTAGGGTTTCAAAATACATCGTTTAACATTTGGTTGCTAGTGTTTTTCAGGGTTTTTGACAATTTGGGCAAGGAATAAACATGAAAACCTGAAAATTTTCAGAGAGCAGGACTAGAAACAAGGCAAGGCAGAAAAAACACGAAATACAACCAACAAGGAGATTGCAAGAAAAAGTACTAAAAAATGGAAAGTTGAAGGATTAGTATAAATTTATAGGAACTATGATGATTTTTCAGGTCATTGAGTCATAATGGAGTAGATATGTGTTGAGCCAAGTGTATGATTAGTTTATGTGGCTAGATAGAAAATATAAAATAATAAAGAAGTATTGGAAGATGTTAATATATTTAATGATTATAGTGAAGTTACAACACTAAAATCTATAAATATTGAGATAGTCACTCGATTGAGTGAATCACATTAGGACAAGTGTGCAATGACTGTGAATAATATCACAACTAGATGTTAGGTTCACAATAATGATTTTGGGTTACAAGGTGTTAGATATTTTTCTTGCAGAACCTTTATTAGTCATCAATGCTTGACTCTATGATTACCAAGACCTGATTCAAACAAGGAAAAGTCTAATTGATTAGGATTTGATCCTCCTTCTTCAACCTCTATAGACTCATGCAGGTATACCTCTTGAGACTCACTGCTTCACAATGCATCTTACAGTTGATTAAGGATTCGCATCCTTCTTCTCTTCAAGTTCTATACTCAGACTGGATAACCTAATGACTCAATTATTTAATGAATTAATAATAGTGTATGTATTCTTCAATATAGATCATAGACATCTATGTTCTTAAAAAAAAAATATATATATTATTTAGATTTTAAAGGATTGGTGATAATAACTGCATAACCAGTAGAGACCACTGTCTAATCCAGGGCAAAGAGTAAAATAAAACACATATTCACAAAAAGATTTTAATGACCATACACCCAGAACCCAAATAAAGTGCCTTAAAAATAATTCTTTCATTCCCATACCCTGACATCAAATTCTTATTAAAGGCTTGAACCCTCAGAAACCACCCTTAAGGATTACTCTTCCCTTGAAAGAATCTTAAGAACACTCCTAAAGTTACCTTGTAACCAGTGTATTTAAAATGCCTTACTAATTTAATACACAAGAACTCAAATACAAACATATGAAGAAATCACAAATATGAAAAAGGAATTCCTACTGTATTTTCATTAAAATCCCTCTATTTTAATATATCCAAAATGACAAAAAGCTTTGAAAATAGACTATAATAAAAAACTGCCCAGCTATAGCAATTTTCACCATCCTTGTAACAATGGATAAGATAGAAGATATAGGGAGGGGAAAACAAATTTCAACCCTAAAAGACACTCTTCATTCAACAAACTTCTACAAATATCTTCTCCTCCAAAATTTGACATTTTTTTATTCCTTAAACTGCCCCTGATCTGCAATCATTCCTTTTAACAAATTTGATTCCTTTGCCTCTTCAAAATCTAAAAATATTCAAGCATGCCTTTGAAATATGATTTCATTTTTCCTTTGAAAAATTCCTCCAGTGAATGCTCCTTTCATGTTTTGAAGACAAATATAATTTCAATGTTATAAGTTCTATGCACATTAAATCTTATGTCTCTTGTCTCTGTGCAAATTTAATCTTTGAAATTTTCCTTTAAACTATATAGTCTTTTACCCCTTTAGTATTTCTATACTTTATATATTTATCCCTGCACTTTTTGTCTTGCATTTCTCTCCTTTATGCATATTTTTCCCAGAACTCACCAAATTATGCCACTTGTCATGTATTGGTTTTCTCTCAAGTCTACCTAGGTTCATTTGGAGATTCAAAGACTGCCTTTATCTCCTAATCTCTAAATGATTTTCTTGACCATGGGTTTATCTCAAGACTTGGAGACAAGATTACCTTTAGATCTTTGAATTATTTTTCTAACCATGGTTAGATCTAGAGATTGGAAGACAAGCTCTATCTCTAGATCTCTGAATGAACTATTCTCTGACTGTGGGTTTATTTAGAGATTGGGAGACTAGTATATCTCTAGATCTCTAAAAAAATTTCCTAACCTTGGGTTTCTTTGGAGACTTGGAGACAAGCCTACTTATGAATCCATGAAGAACTCATCTTTAACCATGATTAGATCTAGAGATTGAGAAACTATTCTATCTCTAGATATCTAAATACTAGAGCTAACCTTGGTTACATCTGGAGATTGGGAGACAACCCTTCATCTTGATCTTGATCCAACAACTTGTGCTGAATCTCTAAATCATTTAGACTTAACCACCAACATCTAGAAATCTGGTGCAAGGCTACTTAACTGCTACCTCTAAGTCACTGGATGTTAGGGCTAACTGTAGGTTTATTCAGAGATCTGGCAACTAACCACTAGCCCTGAATCTCAGAATGAAGTTTCTCTACCACATGTCACAATCTCATCTACGCATAGGCCCTACCAAAAACATGTTCATCACCAAAGTTGCCACTACTTGGGAATGCATACTGAGGCACCTTCTACGTGCGGGTGGCAAGAGCCTCCACTCTTTCTTCAAAATATAGTCCAAGATTTTTTGGATTTAAACACTTGAGAACTTTCTCACCCCACCACAGTGGGATAATTTGTTTTACAAGTTTTAAAGTCATTTACTTGTGTGAGCTGAAAAGATTTTTTTATATACCTCCTCCGGTCAATGCAACATTCCATTAGCTGAGTACACCCACCAATGAGCCTCTTGGCTCTTTACTTTAAACTATTATGCATGCGTTGGCATATAAAAACCTTTCATGATTCCTACCACTAGCAATGTGAGATAAAGGTTTTACATATTTATTAGGCCTGCATAGCCTTTTCTAAGTTACATTTGTTTGAATGTCTTTGCTTTCCATTTCCATGTGCTGCCCTCTTTTCAACCTTTATCTCACAGGCTCTATTGCTTTTACACCTGACAATGACATATTGCTTGGTGTTTTTCTTTTTAATTTTGTGTTTCATAGACAACACCTCTCTTATCTACGCAGGCCTTTTGTCTAAAACATTGAGCAGTCTTTGAAGGAAAAAAACTTGTAATTACATTTCACTTTCCTTGCATGTACTTTCTTTTGCATTTGCACAGGCTTACTATTCATCTAAGCTGCCTCTTTATTCATTTCACCTGGTGGAACACTTTTCCTTTTACCAAGCACTTATATTTCTTTGCAATGCGTAGGCTTCTCTTGTTTTCATAGCGCGAGTCCTTTCAAACTTCTCCACCCGGTGCCTCTTCTTTCATAGGCTGCTTATCCCTCCTTGGCAGTATTGCATAGGGATTTGATGACATATTTATTATTTCTTAAGGTTTTTAAAACATCTTCTTACACCCATGCGCAAGCCTCTATTTCATGACACTTTGTAGACCTCCTCTTCCATTGTTTTGTCTTATGGCTCACGTGCCTTGTATTTTCCCTTTCATCATAGGTTCATCTTCCTCGAGACACTAATCATGCATTGTTTATGCTTTCATTTTTATGCGGGAAACTTATTTTTATTGAAGTTAGTTAGTTCAATTCACACACCTTTGCTATGATCCAGACTTCTTTGCAAACAAAAAGTGAAATAGTGCACTAAATATCTATGTTCCACATTTTGCATATCCACTAGTCAACGTGCTTTTTGTCTACTGATGTTGCGATAGAATAATTGTTTCCAAATATTCAAAAGGACTGACTAAATATATCATATTAAGGTTGAATCTTGCACTTGATTGAAAACTTAAAAACACTCCATTACCTTCTTACTTGGTGTACAACATGAGGATCATAAATCTTCACCCTTTTATCTGATTACCTTTTAACACTCTGAAGAGGGAACCTTTGAGGAAATCCATTGATGTTAATTTTGGTATGTTGTACACCACAACTTCAAAAACTCTGCATAATTTCCCCAAAAATAACAAGTGGCATCTACAAATGACTTCAAAATTTGCTCATCTGATCTCCTTGAATCATGCAATCTAAAAAATTTACTCATCTCCAACATGTAAACACAAATGCCGAACAGATTTGGAAGATACCCTCAGATAAGTAAGTTATTGATGCTCAAACTCACTTATGTTCATCTTGTTCTGCAGATGCAAACTCCGCAACAATATCAAACCATGTCCTAAGGTTCTGCCATTAGGCCTACTAATCTATTCATCAACAATGAGTATGTACACAAAAGGGATTCACTTGATTCAAATCCATTATGCAAGATGTAACTGATCAAACATGGTGATCTAGAAAACTGTGCAAGCACAAATGTCAAAACATCAAAAATTACATTTGGGTTTACCTCCACAATAATAGAAAACCATGTCTTGAAGCTCAACCACTGATCCTGAAAAAATAATTTCATATAGGGAGTGCAAAGAAAAAATTATCATCTCAAAACAATCATTCAACAACAAGTTACCATTCTCTGAAAGTGGATGTTCTGCAAAGTTGATTCTATCAACACTCGGAATCTGCATAAATCGCATTTGGATTTTATTTCAAGAACCTATCAAATGAGACCCTTATAGTCTAGAATGATGGGGAGCTCTAACTCCTAAGAGCTTTCTTTCTCTTCCTAAGGCCTTTCTTGTTACCTTTCTAGGGTACTTCTCTATACCCTAACCAGAGGACACTCCTATGGTTCCTCTACTCCAACTAGAGCTCTCCACCAACTTCAACCTCTCTTCAATCCTTCTCTACTCAACTTTGCATCCATAGACTCAATTCAAGCATCTATGCTCCCAAAATATTCTTTTAAATAGGAATATGCTTTCAACCTATTTCCCCTTCACCTTCCTTCAATCTTTATCCACTCTGATATATTCTTTTAAGGTTTTTCCATCGAATTCACTCTTTCCAAGTTTTTAGGCCTTGTAGCCTTTTTAGCCCAATTAAGCCTCCAAAAGTCAGTAATCTTAGAATTACTTCCAACTTCCCTTAAAAATCCCCCAAACTCATTGAGAATTCTCTCTAAAGACCTCATAGGGTTCAATATTTTCTAGGTCTTAGGTCTCCATGGTTTCTATACATAGGACTTCCAATGAACCCCTATTTTAAGGGATTTTAGGGCATGTAGACTAGTCTAGCTTCTTTGGGATTACTAAGTACTTTAATGGATTCCTCTAAAATTATCCTTGAAACCACATATCCTTTCCCCTTTCCCCTACACTCTCCCACTCTTGATTGGTACAAAATAATCCATTCCACAATGCTTTATACCTCTGCAACACTACAATCTCCTAGCCGGATGGCTCTGGACCCGCCTAGGGCTTGCTTGAAAAAATAGCTCCCTTGCTCACATTGGACCACAATCACATATTTAAACTACTTAAAAGGTTCCCTCCTTGATTCCAAGTGGCCATGAAGAACCAACTATAGGAATTCAAGAAAGGGCCATGTTTATATAATTGTCTCTATACAGACCAACAACACTGGCAAAACTAAAGAATTTACAAAATAAAAATAAAAAGTACCAAAATGCTAATCTACCAACACAAATATTATCTACATGAACCCATTTACACTAATCCAATACAATAAACTACCATTCAATCCATTAAAGTGTGGATGAAGGCTCTGTAACACAAAATAGTTCAAATTCTTGCTCTCTGCAAACTCAATCCATACAATCTAATGCCCAACTCTTAAATTAGGGTTTGTTTGATCTTAAGTAGTCCACTACCATGTTCTCAGAACCTTAGGTCAAGTTTAAGACCTCATTAAGTCTCTTTCCACTATTATATGAAATGTTGTCATGGCAACTTTGTAAAGTTGCAAAGTTGTCATGAGAAACTCTTACAACTTTTCCTTATAACTCTTCCAACTTGCTCAACTTGATCCAAAATCACACTATTGGATCAAAAATCATCTAAAAACACCCAAATAACATTTTTCCCTTCATTTTGGGATTTGGGTGATTGTTTGACCACCTTTGACTTTCCTAGTTACCTATTGCAAACTGACTCCTTAGGACCTTCTTGGACTAAAACCAAAAGAAAAACTTGACAACTCCTATCTACACACACACTTTGGGACTTTATCTCAGTCCTTATTCCTTGGTGGTTAGTTATAACTAACTACAATCCAAAATTGTTGAAGATCTTCACTGAGACCTTAAGGTTCTCTTGCACCATTCTCCCCTACAACAAGAAATTCAAGGTACCTGAGGTGTGATGAACTCCAAATTGATGCCATGCTTCTTGAAATCACTCTTTTCTATCCAAGTAGCCTCTAACTTAGGTTTTTTTTCCCATTTGACTAGATGCTCCATATAGACCTTATGTCTAGTCTTCTTCTTTACTCTAGAATCCAAAATATTTTCAACTTGTATCTTAGCTTGGACAGGTACCTTAAGTTCTTCCACATCCTTTTCTATGTCTATACTATACTCATGCTCCTTAACATCTAGTACTTTATATTTTATTAGGTTGTTCACATTGAAAATAGGAGAAATAGACATCTCCTTAGGTAAATCTATTTTTTAGGTATTGGGGCCATACTTAGCTAACACCTTACATGGTCCAATCCTCTTCATCTAAAGTTTTCTATGTATGCCTTTCTATAGCCTAGCTTTGTTCAAAAACACCATCACCAAGTCTCCTACTTAAAACTATAAGTCTCTTCTCCCTTCATCCTTCTTAGCTTTAAGATTCTAATTTGCCTCCATTATTTTCTTCTTCACTTGCTCATGGACCTCTCTCATAGACTAAGAAAATTCATCTGCATGTCCACTGATCTCTTCATAACCTTTTAGGTCTCTAAGCTCAAAAACACCCTTTGGATGTAATCCATACACAATCTCAAATGGACTCTTACTAGTAGTCCTATTGGTACTATCATTATAGACAAATTATTCTTGTGAGATGACTTGTTTCCATCCTTGCCAATACTCCTTGGTTAAAAATATTAATAAATTACCAAGTACCCTATTAATTACTTTTGTTTGGCCATCCATTTGAGGATGATATGCAGAACTATGAGCCAAATTAGTACCTAGTCTTTTCTCTAAGGTCTTCCAAAAATTTCCCATAAATTTGACATCTCTGTCTGTAAATGTGCTCATTGTCAAACCATGTATCCTTACTATGTCTTTAAAGAAAACATGGGCAATGTGACTGGCATCATGTGTTGTGTTACATGGGATAAAGTGACTCATCTTACTGAATCTATTCACTACCACAAATACACTATCCAAACTAGTTGGGGTTCTAGGTACCCCTACTATAAAGTCCATACTTATGCATTCCCAAAGCCTATTTGGGATGGGCAATGGATGATAGATCCTTGCATTTGAAGATGTTCCTTTTTCCTTCTTACATACTCCACATTTCTCAACATACTTCCTTACATCCTTCTACATCTTAGGCCAATGGTAGAATCTCTCCACTAGGATTAGGGTCTTGTTTAACCCAAAATGTCCACTCAAACTACCATTATGCTTCTCTTGGATGAGGTTCTCCCTCATGGAACCCCTTAGAGAACATAGTTGTTTCCCCTTAAATAGTAGACCATTCTACAATGTATAGTCAACATATTCACTATGGAAATGATTCTCAAAATTAGTGCATACCTTGTAGATCTCTGAGAAATATGTATCTCCTTCATAAAGACCCTTGAATCCTTCAACCCTTATTCTCTACAACTGTATCACTTGGACAGTAAGAAACCTCCTACTAAGTGTATTTTCAACTTTTTTGTTCACTTCCTTCATGTTCTTGATTGTGAAGGTGTATGATTGCAGAAATTCCATCTACTTTATATGCCTCAAACTAAGCTTCTCTTGTGCATTTATGTAGCTTAAGGCTTGGTTATCTATGAATACATAAAATTATTTTGGCAAAAAATAGTGCCTCCACTTCTTAAGATCTTGTACCAAATCATAAAGCTCTAGATCATAGGATGAATACCTTTGCTTTTCTTCATTCAATCTTTCACTAAAAAAGGCTACTGGCATCCGTTCTTGACTTACGATTGCACCCACTGCTATATTTCTAGCATCACATTCAAAAATGAATAATTTGTCAAAACTTGGCAACATGAGTATAGGTTGGGTAGCCACTTCCTTCTTCAACCTTTCAAACCCTTCATTGGCTTCCTTGGTCCATATGAACTTCATCTTGATTCCACCCTTTATGGTATCTAGGACAGGTGCACATATTTCATTGAATATCCTCACAAACTTCCTATAGAACTAAGCCAAAACATGGAAGATTCTCACTTTAGTCTCTTTCTTAGGAGTAGGCCAACTCAAAATGGCTTCAACTTTTCTTTTATCCATCTTCAAGTCACATTGGGAGACTACAAATCCTAGGTAGACTAATTCTTGTTTCATGAACTCAGTCTTCTCAAGATTTATGGTTAGCTTCTCTTCTTGTAGCCTCTTTAACACAATTTATAGGTGCTTCATGTGTTCTTCTTTTGTTTTGCTAAAGATGAGGATATCATCTAGGTATACTACCACAAACTCCCCTATATAGTCTTTTAGAACCGCATTCATCACCCTCATAAATGTACTAGGTGCATTTGTAATCCCAAAGGCATTACTAACCACTCATAGAGCCCCTCTATGGTTTTAAAATCTGACTTCCACTCATCTCCCTCTTTCACACTAATATGATAATAACCACTCTTAAGGTCTATTTTAGAAAATTAATTACCACCCCCTAAGAAATCCATTAATTTTTATATTCTAGGAATAAGAAATATATACCTTGTTTTTATCCTATTTATTTCCCTAGAGTCAGTACACATTCTCCACTTACCTCCCTTTTTAGGAGCTAATACCACTGGGGAAACACATGGACTGATGCTCTTTCTTATCAAACCTTGATCAAAAATCTCTTTGAATTTCTTTGCAATCTATTTATTCTACTCTGGTGTCACCAAACAATGATGCCCCTGGCACAAAATCAATCTGATGGCTTATTTCTCTTTTTAGAGGTAGTGTAGCTGGTGTCCCTTCACATATGATGTCTTGAAACTAATCTAGAAATTTCTTTACTTCTGCAGGCATAGGTGTCTATTTAGGTATCTCTTCATCTTTGGTTTCACCAAGATAGCATAGCCAACTCCTTCTTCCTCCATGTAATTTAGGAATTCTTTTCCACTCATTAAAAGAGTATTGGTGTCATTCCCCTCCACTGTATCTTCTTCTATGAAGGAATGAATTTTATAAGTCACTCCATTTTTCTTGAATGAGTAATTATTCTCCTTACCATGGTGGATTTCTTCTCTTTCATATTTCCATGGTCTTCCAAGAAACAGATGGCATGCATCCATTGGTAGCACATCACAAAGTATCTTGTCTTGATACTTTCCTATGGTGAAATAAACCCACACTTGTTCATTGACCAATATGTTTTTCCCCTTATTCAAACAGGTTACTTTGTAGGAAAAATGATGGGGTATCTTAGTTAGTTTTAGCTTATGCATTGCTTCCTCTGAGATTACATTATCAGTAGACCTTGAGTCTATTATGACCCTACACACCTTGCCAAGAATCTTGCACTTGACTCTAAAAAGAGCCCTCCTTTGTTTGTGTTCATCTTTGGTAGGTTCTTTGAACAAGATCCTCCTAAGCATTAGACTTTCTCCTTTATATGACTCAAGACTTACTTCAGAGTGTTTAGTATTGTCTTCCTTTTGCACATATGCCTCGCAAGGGAACCTAGGAGAACTAACCTAAACATGCGACCAAGTTAACGGAATAATTTTTTTTAAAATGTTTATAAACAATAATGTTAATAACGCGAAAGCAACACATGAGATAACATGAGATATACATGAACACAACTCAATAAAGGATTACAACTCTCAAGGGTCCTTGACGTAGAATTACTTAAGAAAAATAATCTATGACAACAACTATAAAGAATAACATAAAGGATACGTCAACTGAATCCAATAATATACATCTCATATAATAATACCACAAATACAAAAGATACCCAAGGTACACAACCAAACCAACATCCATTGCACATGTCACATGGTATGCATAGTACATAACAATACAATACAATACATCCTCCAAAGGATGGATGTCAACCAATGTACACATATGGTACAAGTATACAACTCATGAAACTGAACAAGTCTCCAGAAGAATAAGAAGATGGAAGAAGAAGAACTGCAACAAGGATCATCCAAGCATGAAGAAGAACCATTAAATCTCAATGGTAATAAGAATCACTACCACACGACCACATGGAACCAAAGGTCCACTCCCACTATGCTGAGGATATAATAACATCCCCACTCACACAGGTATACAATAAGAAGGTAAACATCCAAGGTTATACAACCATCATAAAGAAAAGCCTAGGAAGATCCTAGAAGCTCACTGAATCACAATAAGGAGATCTAAAGAATAACAGAGGTAACTGAAAGACATAGGATAACCTAAGCTGTATATAATAAGGTGTTATCATGTACGTCTAACCCTTGATTTTTTTCCTAGAAATCCCTCAATGAATCCAGAAACTCAAGTGACTATACACAGTGCCAATGACCTTTCAAATAGACAAAGTCACTAACTATGCACACACACCCCTTGAGGTGGAAAGCATCAACTCATTCTCCATCTTGGCTTATAATAGAACTCAAGCATGGGTGAGGATTAATATCTTATTAGATTATTCTAAAACCCAATAAATGATCCTAGTATCCACTTGTGAGCTCGGACAATTTATTACAAGCGGCCTCCTACTATACAACTAGGTAACCTACCCTAGGTTCACAAAAGAACATCATAAATTTATAACATAAACCTCATCACTGATTCCCACTCATACATGGATACACCATTAGAGAATCATAACAATATCAAAGAGAAGAACATAACTCTCAAATCTGGTTCTTGCCTACACAAGAACTATTGGTTCTCAATTAACCAATACCACATAAAGTATTATCACATGATCACATAGGACTAGTTGAGACAACTCAGGTTGGGTAAAAAGATTGAGACCCAAAATCAATATCAATATGAACATGCATTGGAGCACACAAACATCATAGAAATAGAAAACCCAAAATCTCTGGTTTTACCTCCTAATAGTCAACTAATCCCAACAGACCATTGACACATAGAAGTATTGCAAAAAGGAAAAGAATCACACAATATTTTCAATCAGGCACTCAGAAGATACATCATTGGATAATGAGTGCGATTCTAGAATGAAAATAAGATACATTGATAAACTCATTTACAGTAACACTATACAAATTATATTATCAGATAAAATTACTAACAATAGTATAATTCAATTTTCCAAGGAAATGCACACTAGGCCTTTAGAGATTAATTTATAACATTCACATCATATGAATTAATCCATTTAATAAATACTAAAAATCCAAATATAATTACAAGAAAAATTTATAGAAAACCTCTATATAACATTCAAATCTTCTGTAATAAGTGTAAAAATAGATCATAATAAGCAATTCTCATTTACACAAATACCCAAACTAAATAAAAATTTACCTATCTAACATATCATTTTAGTAGCCATAGTTGACCTAGAGTAATTTGTTATCTAGGAGATTTCTAGTAAGAGAATTGATGCATACCATGACTAACAATTAGATAGGAACATATATATATATATATATATATATATATATATATATATCACATTGGGAATAGGTCCTGGTGTTGGAGATTTGCTTCTGTGCAAATAATTGATTGTATATTTTTCATTGATGATAACATATAATATACAAAAGTGTTCTATATGAAATTATCAGTACAGATGTTCTAGAGCTATGCATGTTTATTTCCATGGTCCATACATGTTCTAGATGCTAGGTGAATTCACGTTGAGTCAGATATGAAGTTTCAGTTGAGTTATGTTAATCAGTTATGGCAGTTACATCGTATGAAGATTATCTGTCAAGAGTCGACGTAAATACAATGCTTCTTGAGTTGTGCCTATCTTTGGGATATGAATGTTTGTATTAATGTTTAGTTATGAGTTAGTGATGATTATACAAAGGTGCCAAGTGTGTCTTAATAGAATCATGATATTGGAGTAAAATTGGTGAAGCCGACTTTGTGAAGCATTATGTCTATTCAGTTTGAGTTGTGCGGTAGTAACTTTGATTGAGTGGTTAGTTAAGCCAAAAAAGAAGCTAATGAAGTGTTTCCAAATATCGTCATGACCTTATCCTTGGTGAAGATACATATAGCAATTCTTATTGGATATTTTCTTCTATGCAAATAATTGATTGTATGTTTTCCATTGATGACAACATATAATATACAACAGGTATCCTATATGTTATTATCTGTATAGATGCTTTACAGTTATGTGTCTTTATTTCCATGGTGTATAAATGTTCTAGTGGCTATGTGCATTCATGCTGAGTTAGATATATAGTTTTAGTTGAGTTATGATTAGTCAATTATGGCAGTTACAGTTTCTGGAGTTTATCTGTTAAGAGCTGATATAAATACAGTGTTTCTTGAGTTGCGCCTATCTTCAGGATATGTGTGTTTCTATTCATGTTTATTTATGAGTTAAAGATAATTATCCAAAGGCACTAAATGTGTTTCAAAAAAATCATGATGTTAGAGTTAATTTGGTGAAGCTGACTTTGTGAAGCGTCGTGTCTATTCAGTTTGAGTTGCGTGGTCCTAATTTGTATTGCATGCTTGGTTGAGAAAACAAGGAAGTTGATGAAGTGTTTCCAGATACTGTCATGATCTTATCCTTGGTGAATATACATATAGAATTTCATATATGTTAGCTAAGTGTCGAGAAAGGTTGTGAAGAGGGAAAGATAGAGAAGAGCAAATAGTCAGGAAGAATAAGTTGAAGATCTAGGTGAAGTAACAGAAGTTGATTGCAAATCATTAGAACTAATCAAGATAGTAGTTCTACTTAAATAGTTCATTTACTATATATAGTGTATATCTTTTATATTGAAGGTTGTAGCCTTCACCATCTTAGCAGTGAGCTATTGGACAGTGAGTCCTCACCCTTATCTATAAAAGACTCCTAACAGGGTCCGACCTTTAACTAGGTCTTTGTACTTCTTGCATTGTAAAGATCAACTCCTAACATGGTTGTAAGATCTTCTAATAGGGATCATTATAAACTAGTGCAGTTATTTGTGGGTGCTAATTCCCATAGGGTTTTTTACCTATTAGTTTTCCCCATAATCAAATTGTTGAGTACTTCATTGTGTTATCTAAATGTGCATTTACTCTATATCAAATTATATTAAAGAAAGAGAAAAGAATTAAATTGACTGATAACTGATTCACCCCCCCCTCTCAGTTATCCTTAGGACTATTCCAACAATTGGTATCAGAGCTAAGTGCCTTGGAGAGAAAGCCTAACAGCTTAAGGTAGATCAGATGGCATACTTGAGGAAAGAGAGTCCTAAGTTTGATGGCGAAAACTATCATGACTAGAAGAACAAAATGATAACACATCTTCAGTGTGTTGGATTTGAGATCTATGAGATTTCCACTCAAGAAGTTGAAATTCCCACCTTGAAATATCTTGCAGCTGATGAGTCTACTATGAAACAAAAGGAAGTGTTCACTAAAAATGCAATTTCCAAAGAAGCCCTAATCAGTTCCCTATCTGACAATGAATTTTCTAAGATCAAGAAGATAGACAAAGCATACTCTATTTGGAAATACTTAGAAGATATGTTTGAAGGAGACATCCAAGAAAATAATGCATGCAGAAAGAAATGGAAGAAAAGATACAAAAATTTAGAGATGTTACCTGAAGAAAACATCAGAGCTTACAATCAGAGGATAAATGAAGTAGTATCAGGTATAAGAAACAATGGTGGAGAAATATCAGGGGAAGATATAATGGACAAGTTAATGACCACATTAACATAAGACTATGAGAGCAAGATCAATATCTTAGATGAGACTATGAAATTTTCAAAAGAATTCAAGAGGGAGACTTTAATTAGCAAAATATTTACATTTGAGATATCTAGATTGAAGACTGAACCTAAAAGTGAGACAACCTTCAAAGCCACACTCCACAACAAGAAATCTATAAGAATATCTAGTAATAATGAAGAATTATATATACAAATAGAAGAAATCATTGCTATGATTACCAAGAAGGAAAGGTAAGGTAAAGGGAAATATGAAGGACAACTACCATTCAAATGTTTTTCATGCAACAAGGTTGGTCTCTTTGCATCTAAGTGCCCTACAATAGTCAAGAAATTCAGATCAGATTAAAAACCTAAGTACACTAAAGAATGTTACCATGTTGAGGATGGTGTAACTAATGATGACTCAGGAGAAGATGAAATTGGATTTGTTTCCATTAAAGACATTGAGAAGATGCTTGAAGAAATGGACAAATAAGATGAATTAAAAGAATGAGATTTAGCATTAGTTTCAAAAGTTAACATCAGAACTCACTGGATCATTGACAGCAAATGTTCACACCACGTGACATGAGACAAAGATAGATTTGTACATATGGAAAAGTAAATAGGTGGCATGGTTATATTTGGAGATAACACTCCTAAACCTATCATAGGAAGAGGTTCTATCACCCTAGATGGAAATAACAAGATAAATGATGTTCTCTATGTTGATGGTTTGCATCATAACTTACTAAGTGTTGGATAGTTTCTTGATAAAGGATATCAATTGGAATTCAAAAAAAATCAATGCATCATTAATAACAAAGAAGGAGACATGATTGCATCAGGTTCAAAGACCAAAGGTAATTTTTTTCAGCTCAACTCAGAAGTAAGTTGCTTTGTTGCAAAAGTAGATGACAGCTGGCTATGGCACAAGAGACTTTGTCATATAAAGTTTGACAACATAGTCAAGATAAGCAATGTAAAGGCAGTAAGAGACCTTCCTAGAATTACAAGACCAGTTGACACCATATGCAGAGAATGTGTGATGGGGAATCATATGAGGACCTCATTGAGGACCAAACAAGACTCTTTGAAAAAAAAATTAGATCTGATATATATAGATCTATGTGGACCTACTCAAACAAGATCATACTATGAAGAAAGGTATTTTATTTTTTTTGTTGATGATTTCTCAAGGATGACGTGAGTTGTGTTCTTAAAAGAAAAATCTAAATCTTTTGAGAAGTTAATAGTATTCAAATCTAAGGTTGAGAATGAATCTGGATTAAAGATAAAATGTCTGAGATCTAATAAAGGATGAGAATTCACCTCTGACCAGTTTTATGACTACTGTGAAGAACATGGAATCAAAAGACAGTTAAGTGCACCCAAAACCCCTTAGAAGAATGGGATAGCAGAAAGGAGGAACAAGATAATACTTGACATAGCGCACACTATCATGATTGAAGGAAATGTTTCCCGTACCTACTAGAGAGATGCAGTCAATACAGCAGTTTACACTATCAATAGAATACAATTGAGACCAGGCGCAGACAAGACACCTTATGAACTTTGGTTTGGTAATGTACCCACTGTAAAATACTTAAGAATATTTGGAAGAAAGTGCTACATCAAGAGAGATGATAGCATTGGTAAGTTTGATGCCAGAAGTGATGAAGGTATTTTTCTTGGTTACTCTACTAAAAGCAAAGTCTATAGATGTTTTAATCTAAGATTAAAGAAGATCATTGAAATTACTCATGTGAAGATTGATGAGAAGTTTATGATTCAAGAAAGATATTATGACTATGCTCCCATGATTGAAGATGAGCCCCGACCTAGCAATAAGGACACAATTATTGAATAAATGTTTGATTGTATTGATGTTTCATGTAACAATCCTGAACCAAGTGAAGAAGAATCATAGATCACAAATGAAAGTATCACTCTTAAGAACTCAAGGTACACATCCAAATACCACTCTAAAGAAGATATCATTGGAGATCACAGCGCAAAAGTCTTGAAAAGATCTATAGCAAAAGTTTCAACCACTGATGAAGAGGTATGCTTACTATCACAGATTTAACCCTTAAGTGTTGAAGATGTGTGCAAAGATTCAGATGGGAAAAGTGCCATGCAAGAAGAATTAGATCAAATAATCAAGAATAAAACATGCGAACTGGTCCCTAGACCTCATGACAAGAATGTGATTGAAACAAAGTGGATATTCAGGAACAAAATGAATGAAGAAGGCACAGTGGTAAGGAAAAAATCAAGATTAGTATGCAAAGGATATGTGCAGAGAGAAGGAATAGACTATACTAATACATTTTCCCCTGTGAGCAGACTTGAAGCTATCAAGTTGTTTTTGGCATATGCAACATTCAAGAAATTTAAGGTATATCAAATGGATATCAAATCAGCATTTCAGAACGGTGACTTAAAGGAAGAAGTCTACATAGAGTAGCCTAAAGGATTCAAACTCTCAAATAAACTAGACATGGTATGCAAATTAAAGAAAGCACTCTATGGACTAAAACAGGCCCCAAGAGCATGGTATGAGAGGCTTGATGGTTACTTAACAAATATAGGATTCAGAAAAGGAGAAGCAAACTGTAATTTACTTATAAGAGAGACAGATGAAGAACTACTACTTGTTGCTATTTTTGTTGATGACATTATCTTTGGAGGTAATGACAAAATTAGTGCAGAATTTTCCAAAGAAATGAAAAGTGAGTTTGAAATGAGCATGACTAGACCTATTAAATACTTTCTTGGATTGAATGTAAAACAAATGAACAAAGGCATATTCATAAATCAATCTAAGTATGTGAAGGAGATATTGAAGACCTTCAAGATGGACGATTGCAAACTAGTAAGCACCCCCATGATAACAGGATGTAAGATTTCTAAAGATGATGATTCCACAATAGTTGACAAGACCTTATACAAGTCTATGATTGGAAAACTTGTATATCTCACTCAATCTAGACCTGACATTTCTAATGCAGTTGGCATTGTTGGAAGATTTGTAGGTGAACCCAAGAAAAATCATCTAAAGGAAATAAAAATAATATTTAGATACCTAAAGGGAACTATAGACTATGGTTTATGGTATCCTATCTTAGAGAACATACAACTTCATGTGTATACAAATGAAGATTAGGTAGGTTGTGTTGATGATAGAAAGAGCACATCCGGAGGAGCAATATTTCTTGGAGACAGGTTGGTCACTTGGACAAGTAAATAGCAAAATTGTATCTCTCAATCAATAGTAGAAGCTGAGTATGTTGCAGCAACATTGAATTATTTAACAATGGTTTGGATCAAATAGATGATCAAGTACTTTGGTATTCAGATTGATTATCCTATTGTTATTTACTGTGACAACACTAGTACTATTAATATGTCAAATAACCTTGTGATGCATGCAAAGAAAAAACACATTGAGATCAAATACCACTTCCTAAGAGAAAAAGTTGCAGAAACAGAAGTAAAGTTGGATTATGTAAGCACTAAAGAACAACTAGAAGATATTTTTACAAATCCTCTATCAAAATATACTTTTGAGTATCTCAGGGAGAAGTTGGGAGTAATTTATTTTCCTGAGTCTGATTAGAACTTGCAGCAAGAACATCAGTCCTTAGTGACTGATGAATGGTTGAATACTCTACTTCTGGAGTAGTACCTGTGCTTAATGGTGTTTAGCACCCTTTTTCATTGATGTGAAAGGGGGAGTATTAGTAAGGGGGAGTACATACTCTGAGGGAGTATACAAAGAAGCAGTAGTAAAGAGGAACCGTTGATGAGGATATTGAGAAGATTGTAAAAAGAAGGAAGACACTTTGAGTTGATGATATCATATGTTGCCATCAATGTCAAAGGTGGAGATTGTTGGAGATTTGCTTCTGTGAAAATAATTGATTGTATGTTTTCCATTGATGACAACATATAATATACAATGAGTATCCTATATGTTATTATCTATATAGATGCTTTAGATCTATGTGTGTATATTTCCATGGTGTATACATGTTCTAGTGGCTATGTGCATTCACGCTAATTCAGATATGTAGTTTCAGTTGAGTTATGATTAGTCAGTTATGGCAGTTACAATTTCTAGAGTTTATGTGTTAAGAGCTGATGTAAATATAATGTTTCTTGAGTTGCACCTATCTTTGGGATATGTGTATTTGTATTCATGTTTATTTATGAGTTAAAGATAATTATCCAAAGATGCTAAACATATTTCAACAGAATCATGATGTTAGAGTTAATTTAGTGAAGCTGACTTTGGGAAGTGTCACGTCTATTCAGTTTGAGTTGCGCGGTCCTAATTTGTATTGCATGCTTGGTTGAGCTGACAAGGAAGTTGATGAAGCACTACAACATTTAGGGTCTAATTTCAATGGCAAGGTGTTACTTTCCTAACACTGTCTCATTGGCCAAGCGACAGAGACCAGTGTTGCAGTTTTGGTGTCAAAAACACTGACAACTATGTCATCTGTCATTATTGTGATGATCATAACCATCACAATATGAGCCATCTATGACATTTATCATGTTTTCATTACATATTTAATCTGTCGCTATTATAACACCTAGGCATCGCATTGTTTTGTTAACCATCATAGTTTGCACTATCTAAAAACTTTGTCATGTTGTCATCATAGTTTTAGGGTGTTGCAATTACGATAGCCGTACGATGGATTTTATATACATGCGAGGTCCAAGCCATCAGCAATTTCTGATGGCTTGGATGTTGTATGCAAAGGAAATCCATAGCAAGGCTGTCATAATTGTGACAGTCAACAAAAAAAAGTGACATTGAGGTGTCGCGATTCGAGCCCACTATGATGTTTACCATGTCATCATTATATATTTCATCTGTCTCTATTACAACACCTAGGTGTCAGAATTTTTGTGAACTGTCACAGTTTGCACCATCTAAAGTGTCGCAATTATGATAACCCTGCAAAAAAATTTCTATACATGCGACGTCCAAGGTGTCGACAATTGCCAACGACTAGACGTCGCATGTATTTTTTTAGCTAATTAATGTTGCATGCAGTATCATCCAAGGTGAGGAGAGTAGAATAACTAGAGGCATATGTAGATCTCCCTAATAGGTGCTAAGGTGGAGAAGTGTGTGCCTTGAGTGATCGGTAGTTCCGGAATCAAGGATGTCACCTGTTTTAAAGTGGGGGAGTGTGTAAGGGGCTGGAAATTCACTAAGCAAATGGGGCTATGTAGAGTGCAAAGCACACATGGTCGCAGTGTAGGATCACATCAAGGATGGACCTGAGGTGCAATCTTGGGACTGTGTCACTTGGAAGCTAGGAACACAGTTATGGTGTAGGTCTCGCCTAGTGCGGGTCTGAGGAGTAACAATGGAGGGTAAGAGCCTCGGGTGCACCAGGAAGGCTGCAGTGGCCGACCCCCTCAAGAGGGAAGAATTAAGTAGAGTAGTCCTTCTCTCATGGATTATGGTAAGCATGAGGTATCCACAGATATATAGAGGTGAAATGGAGTAGCCTCGCCTAATCAGAATGTGGTGAGGTTTTTTGGTGGGTGCAGGCTCATGGTCCTGATCTCAGTGAAGTGGAGTAGCTAGGCCAATGCTGGGGATGGCTCTAGGGTAGTTGTTCATGACCCAAATACTAGGGAAGCAAAGTACCTAGTCCTGAGGTGGGAGGCAGCTGAGCAATGGGTTGTCTATGTCAGAGAGTTGGAGTTGGAAGGCTATGAGGGTGTGTGTTTTATGACCAGATATCCATGTATGGTGGAAGAGGGCCTTCAATGTGTATCGTGAAGGCCCAATGAAGGGGAGCCCTATTTTGCAGTCAATAGTCCTATGCAGAAAATGAATAACAAACAAAATGAAAAACATCTAATTCCAGAAGAGCACATATAATAATTTATGCAATCTCATGCCAGTGAATATACAACAATGCAAAAAAGCACTTAAACTTTGACTCTAAATGTTATACTTGTGAGGATCACAATCTAGGGGTAAACATTAATCTCAAGTACAAATTACACACATAACAATAAAAAATTGAGCAATTTGATCCAACTTAGAAAAAACATGGGACACAATTGTGAGATCACCAAGAAACTAAGACAATATATCAAGACAGTCAAAATTAAACCAAAACAAATGAGAGAAAGAGTGACCTAGACAC
>MU225776.1:4097506-4110329 GCA_018584345.1 Thuja plicata | reverse complement strand
AAGCCATCAATGGTATACTAATTGTTTAGGATTGTAAGTTTCCATTGATGGCTTCAAATTACCAAGCAAAAGGTGTACAAAAGACTTAGCAGCCTCTAGAGCCTTTTCCTTGAATGCATTATACCCCCTTTTCTTGATGGATTCATCTTCTCACTGAAGAGTTCAGATGGAATTTTGCCTGAAAGTTTGTTTAGGTTGAAGTAAAAAGGGAAAATCTCTTATAAAAGTGTTGGTATAATTTGGATAGCAAGGATCAACCAACAAATAAAACAAGAATGAAAACAACACAACTTAAAATTAGAAGACATACAGACATGTCTAGTGATCATATTGTGCTGAAGTTAGCACCTGATGTTGCTACAACAATTACACAGTAAATTTTGCATCACTACCTAATGTCGTTAAAGTGTTGACCTAGAGTTGAATCTAGTATGCTCATGTTTGATCCAGAACCTACAAGGAAGTTCAAGATGGGGTTAGATCCAAAGAATCTAAGCAATTCATGGCACCCTATTACTGATCCTCATCTACAATTATGCATGTGCATAGTCAAGCCATACACTTCTCCTTGCCTCTCTACTTCCTGTACCTATATATATGGCTATACAACTAGATGCATGATATAAAATTCATATTTTATTACATACAAGATCGTAAGATAAGCTACATCAATAACTTAGCTAAATTAATCATAAGGTATTTAAAACTAGTATCGTAAAGAGATGCAAAATATCTAAAATATTGGTAACGGGTGGAAAGATCAAGGAAGAACTCAAAATTACAAGACCTAAGGGCCAAACCTAATGCCTCAAGGGCTCATCATAGATGGCCTTGCCTACGTAACTCATAGAGACATCGTAGTTCTGGTTTAACTTTAAAACCAGTCTTTTAAAGGATGGTAGAAGTGGTATCAATCCTCTTTATCCAAAGGGTATCAATGGTGTTTCTCTCTTCACTGGAATGAAGGGTGCAGAAGTTGTTCTGCATTGATTGGGTATAGCACTCAATTTCTATACCAATTCGATGAAGAGAAACATTCTACACCCCTTATTCAATTGAAGGTAGGGGACATTGATCCCCTTTTGATAAAGAGTCTTCAAGAAAGGTAGATGGTATTCTACCATTTCTACCTAAAAAGAATTACCAAGGAAAAAAGAGAAAACAATAATTAGTAGTATCCAAAAAAAGAGGCAAAATCATAGCAGCATAATGCATAAGGATATTATGTTTCATAGCTGTCATTTTTATGTGCATGTTCAAGGAAGAACTCAAAAGTACAAGACCTAAGGGCCAAACCTAATTCCTTGGGGACTCATCATAGATGGCCTTGCCTACGTAACTCACAGAGACATTGTAGTTTAGGTTTAACTTTAACTTTAACAATAAACAATTAGAGCTACATACAACTGAATACAACATGATATGGTAGTAATGAATAACCCACCCTTGAAGAGAGAGATATGGTACTTTTTCAATGCAAAAAGTGGAAGTTGTTATTGGTCAATCTAGATCAATTGGGTCTACTACAACCTCATGAGTTTGAGCTTGTGTTTATGCTATGATAAGGAATGCACACATGTCTGTGGTAGGATAGATCATCTATGATCCCTTGGAAATGCTTTTCAGGTAGTAATGATAGGATATCATATTTATGTTCTAAAGCTTCTTTATCCAGAGGGTCTTTATCCAAAGGGTATCAATGACATTTCTCTCTTCACTAAAATTGAGGGTGCAGAAGATGCTTTGCATCCTTTGAGTATACCACTCAATTTATATTCCCAATGGATGCAAAGCAACCTTCTGCACCCCTTATTTGATTGAAGATAAAGGATATTCATCCCCTTCTGATAAAGAGTCTTCAAGAAAGATAGATGGTATCCTACCATTTCTACTTGAAAAGCATTCCCAAGGGAGAAAGAGATAACAAACTCAAGAACTAGTCAGTAACAATAATGAAAATAATGAATAAGTATGCCAAAATAATGAATAAGTGGGAAAAATACATTGATCCAATAACAAAAAATATAATATAAATGCCAAGCTTACGGTCTTAATGAAATAAACAGTGTATAAAATAATATATGGTGCACAATAGAAACAAGCATACAATGACAACAATAACATTGCATGATGCCCGAGCTCAAATTCAAAATAGTAAGTCTATTAATGTATGATCTAATAGAAAAAACCTCATTGATCATTACCTTTGAGTCCTCCATCATTATAGAAGAGATAACTATATACCTACAACTATATTTCATAAGGCATTGAAAACTAGTTTTGTAAAAAGATGCAAACTATGTAAAATATTGGTAAGGGGTGGCAATATCAAGAAAGAACTCAAAAGTACAAGACCTAAGGGCCAGACCAAATGCCTCGGGGGCTCATCATAGATGGCCTTGCCTACGTAACTCATAGAGACATTTTAGTTCAAGTTTAACTTTAAAACCAGTGTTTTAAAGGATGGTAGAATTGGTTACGCAACCCCTTTCTATGGTAGAGTCCCAAAACAGTGTCTCCATGGCTTCCACCCAATTAGGTGAACAAGGAAGAGAACCTAATTAGATTCTACCTACAAATAAGTTATACGTAGACCTCATCATAAGGTTACCTACCTAATGGTTTATAACTACGATGGAGAACCAATTCCTATAAGATATTAAGGTAATATCCATGATCCCAAACCTACAAGATTTATAATTGTATGAGAGGAGATACATATTACCTAATTCTATGACCATGTATATAATTTAATCATATCATGCCTTCCTAACATATGCATTGAACTACTAATATCAATGTCTATTAAACCCCAACTTGACAAGTTGTAAAAGAGAAATTATACTAACCTCACTACTCAAATTGACTAACAATTCAACTACCAAAATAAACCTTTAAAAACAAGAGTAACTATAATAATTTTATTATTAGAACATCAAGACATAAATATCAGTCATTATCAAATAAGTTACATATTAAATGAGAATAATTTTTTTTTGGCTTTTTCCTTTGTTCTGCTTCCCTATAATCTCGCAGAGGCATACCCATCTCGGCATCATCATTTCTTCTCACACCCATCTCGGCATCATCATTTTTTTTTTCCCATGCACGTGATCTTATTGTCCTTTGCAAAGGTGGGCCCTCTACAATAAAAAATAAAAGGGTTAAATTAAAAAAATATTATCATAATTGGGGTTAATTTAAAAACATATTATCATAATTGTTACAAGCATTTCAGTACTTTAAAAAAAGTAAACGTGACACTCTTTACCTTGTGCAACCACATCTTCTTACCTGGCGGCTTGAACCTCAACACACTCATCGAGAACCTTTACATTCCCTGCAACTACAATAAAAAATATTTTATTAATCCGAACACATTATAATTAATTTATTATTACTACGCCAAATCCAATTTAAAATGTTTACTTGTATTAATAAATCAATAATCAAAATTCGAATAGAAAATGTATACCTTGAGTACTACAATGCACATATGAATCGACACCTCTATTGTGCTCGGATGGTGTTTCAAGATTGGCAAACTGCATTCCAATGTAAATAATTAGTACATTTATCGACAATATATAAATACAAGAGAAATATTGAGAAATGCTAATCATTCAATTTAATACATATAAATATATTCACTTTAAATTTTTAAACAAATATATTCACTTTATGTTGGAACTTAACATCCAATATAGTAATTGGTAATGTATTCAACTTAAAATAAAAATCAATTGGCCTTTTTACCTCTTCGACAGATCCAACAGAAGAAACTTGCGCACTCTTTGATCCGTATCATTCAGCCACGACTGTATAGCCTTGTTTGTAGCCTACTTTCTTGTCCTCTTCTAAAATATTTTTTTTGAACTCCAAGCCCTACATTTTTATTGTCATGAATTTCATCAAAACTAAATTCATTACAATTTATAAATATTTGCATACGGTTTTTCATTTACTATTACTTACAATTTGTGCAGCAAGTTTTGAATATCCACCCGAGCCGAGCTTGTGTTGCCCGTGCTTTTGTTTTCTTGCTTTTGTTGCCTTTGATGTGTCAGGCAACCTGTGTAATGTTTGAAATATGTTAGATCACATAAGTACAAAGAGTAAATAGTACATAATTTAATTACTAATATTATCACATACCTTCTATCCTCAGGTGATACTATTTGTCCATCATGTCTTGTGCGTCTCTCAAGTGCATCCTTTTTAAGATTCTCCCACTCATTAATAGGAACATAGGGGGGCTGCTCATAATAAGGGTTGCATTCTATTTGGGTTCTATAGTTGTCCCTAATATATTTCAAAAATTTCCCCACTTTCTCAAGGAGCTTAAGTCTTTGAAAGGTGTTGGGTCCAAAAAGTGTTATCATAGAGTCAATGAGTTTATCCTTTAACACTTTATCTTGTGATTGCCACCTTTTAAGAAAAAAAAAACTGTTAGATTCATAAATGAAGTGAAGCTACCTATTAATATACTTTAAGAAAGGGATGAAAGATAATTTGATCTAGCAGTGAAATCAAAATATGATACCATGTACGTATGGTTGGCCCAAAAATGCACAAACATTCATCATTAAGTTTTTCATAAAATATATTATTCCCTGCAAAATAATAATGAGATTATTAGTTACTGCAAGGGACTGCACATGGGGTTAGTGCATTACATAATGAGTATAAGATTATATAGTAAAAGAAAGGATCAATCTTTAAAGTACTTGGAAGCTAGGCTACTCTCATAGGAAGTCCATCTTCAATGTTCATGAGAAATTGATCACACTTCTTTATTGTTCCCATACATTCGACACAAGTACATCCAGGAATTTGGTCATTGCCTCCTACATAAAATGAATCCAATATTACAAAATGTCCCCTAAGAAAGAATAGTTCAAGTGAAATAAATACATGATAAATGAGAGAGAAAAAGATGAATCTACTTACCAATAATAGGCATTGTCATCGCATATGTGACCATGCTACGTGTTATCGACATTGCAGCTGGTGGTACCTCTATGGTTCTGATCCTCATAGAAGGTGGCGTAGTGAACATAGGATCAATAGTCTGTGCTAAAAAATAAGATTGTTAGAGCTATTAAAAAAAAAATTATTTGAGAAAAACACAAGTGGAGGATAGAACATGCGATCTACTTGAACCACCTAGTGAAGTACCTGCATCTAGGGCATGACCCTTGAATGTTTGTAGCATCCTCTGTAAAAATAACACATATGTATTTTAGTTAATGACAGAAATAAAAGAGTATATTATAAAAACCATTATTGAAATTTTGTTATAATTAAAAACTACATTGATACTTACTTGATAAGTCTAAACATGGCTAGCCAATTCTTCCACTCTCATCAGCATTTCAGGAGTCTGAGGTTGAATACCTAACAATCAAGTTAACTCTCTTGAAATTGCATGAAGGACCTTTTGCAGTGCAACCACAAGAGCATCTAATGAAAAATCAACAAGGAATGGATCCTTCTCATCCTGCGGCTCCTCATGGACTACTTGTTCCTTTCCCTTTTCCTAATTAACACTCATTTGTAAGAACAATATTATTAGAAACTTTATTTAAAATAAATCCAAAATAGTAGTTAATAATAAAACATAACAAAAAATACACATTAAAATTTTTCTTGTATGTGCATTTGTACAACAACAATGAGTTTTACCTATCAGGAAGACGAAGTCCCATGAAAACCATCATTTTCATGCATATCATGTGGCTGTTGATCCATTCTATAGCCCTGTATGTCAAAAATTAAAAATCTTTGAGACATGTTAAAACACGTGTTCTTATGCTAAGTTACTTTGAATAAAAGACAATTATCAAAATGCTTCAATTAAAAGAAGAGATAGTTTTTTTTAATTTTTAAACAATTTTAAATGGTGCATAGTGCATACCACCTCGTTAATAGTGGGTTTTTTGTATCTATGTGATTCAAATTGTAATCGACAAGAAGCTCTTCGCTTCCATGTATTGATTTGACCGCACATATAAATACATGATTTCCTTGCACACCTAAAATATGCAATTAGGTTGCTTCTTAGTTGACTCAGGTCGTGTACTGTTTACAAAACCTACAATATTCCTTGATTCTTTTGGCCTTCCATCAATGTATATAGCTAATGTTTGACTTTGTTCACTAACTTTTTGTTGTATATAATTTACTGCGAGTCCATACCTACACATACTTTTTTTTATATCTAACAATGTGCATCCAACTACTGTAATAATAACAAGGTCCGACATACTCCATCAATTCGAAAACTTTTTTGTATGAGACCTTTATGCCATCCATGGAAAATAGGCCCAAACCATGTAGTGAAGATTGTGATATGTGATATATCCTCTCTCCAACACAAAAATCTATGTTTATTGAAGGAAGTACATCGGGGACCCATTGTTTATGTAGATGTTTTTACCTAAAGGGCACCTCGGAGTCACCTTTTCTCTCATCATCATAAGAACACGACCCCCCTTGAGCAAGAAAAAATTCCATGCATTTATTGAATTTATTTTTTATATTTTGACCTCGAGTCAATCTCCTTGATTCAGACATACTAAATGTCTCACTTTCTTCTTTCATTCCTACAGTTTCCTCGCTCAAAGAAGACAAATATGACAAATACCTATTCACTGGTCCTTGCACTTCATTAAATGAGAGAGATAGGTAGAAATGATAGATATATTTTACAAATGGTAAAAGACATTAATCTCTATGGGGTGTATTGACTTATACCTGACAATCCATGAGACTGTGGGATACCTGACAAAAGATAATAGTTATATAATCAAAAAAACATAGTTCACTCCATTGTTTTTATTACATATTGTGAAGGACATTATACATTGTTTAAATTATCAATTTATACTTTCAGAATTAGCTCAGTCCATTATAGGGAACAAATAGAATCCCCTATGATTTAACATCATTGATGTGCAAGGAAATAGAAAATTATCAGAAGAAAATCTCATAAGATAGTATTTAGATTAAATGCATTGATATACAAAAATGCCTCAAAAGATAGTATTTAGATTAAATGCATTGATATACAAAAATACCCCAAAAAATGATAAAGAAAGGTAATTTTCTTAATCATATCTTAACAGTCTTAACTAGTGAGGTTGTTTAAGCATATAGATATTAAATACACTCTTTTAATTAGAATGAAATTTGTCTTAACAAAAGATCAAATATATAAGTAGGTCATATAAAACAAGGTGAATAAGAGTAGTTAGATATTCATGCTAAAACAAAAAATGCCATTAATATGAAACCCTAAGCATATTAGTGGAAAAAGTGCAGATTTCAACCCAAAACAATCGTTAAAACATGCCAAATATTTGGCATAATTGTATATTTCAAACATGTCATTGATATTCCTCTTCATCCATCTCATCATCAAGATCATCATTGTCGATGACATCATCACCACCACTATCATTGTCAGCATTGTCAGCATCATCATCATCATCATCATCATCATCCTCCTCATCATCATCATGATCAGTAGCAACATCATCGTGGTCTTCTTCTTCATATTCTTCTTTGACTAACTCTCGACCATGATCATCATCTACATCATCTTCTACTTCTTCCTCTTCCTCGGTATCTTCTTCTTCCATCACATTATAATTTATTGGCCTTCCTCTTGGATCATGTCTAACAACAAATGACCAACCTAGTTTATGTGGAACCTCTCAATAAAATACCTTCTCACATTGGCTTGGAAGAACATAGGGCTCTTCCACAACTGGCTCAAACAACCTTGCATTAATCATTGGAAATCCATTGCCATGTTCAATAACAGTTCTATCAGGATTATTTTGATTGAGACATAGTCTGCACCATTTCACGAAGAAGAGAAATAATTTGAAGGAATTAAAGTCACAGTCAAGTATATCAACCAAAATACCATAGTATCGATTTTGTGACTCTTGAGGATGTAAGTCATTTCTAGATGAAATATTGGTCACCTGGAAGACTGCACTTATCCCAGAATCACAGGTTCTCTTCATGTCATCCAACTTTTTGATGCGAAATTTATGACCATTGCATAACATAGCCTTGTGGTGTTTCACCTACAATAATGTCAAACATGTATAAATTATTGCATCACAAGTTGATAAACATACAATTGATTAACAAATTTATAAGTACCTAGTGATCTCTTAAACCATATGCTAAATCTATTTCCTTTTTTGTAACATTAGGATCTCCATTATGATGAGCTTGTATAAGAAATGAAGACATGGATTCTCATTTTAATCTATGACCATAATTTTGACATCTATCAATCCATACTGTCATCCAATCTTGATTGTTTGTGTATGTGTGAGATTACACCTTCATGAAATTAGGACTAATAACAACAAATCTATGGAAAGAAAATACAATTTAATCTAATAATTGAAGTTAAATCCATGACATCTCATGGTTCTCTATCTAAGCTTTGTTAAGAGAGCTCTCAGCCTTAATCTCTCTCAAGGAGAATCCTAGAATGAGAAAAATTGATAAACATGCTCTAATCTAGGTCAAATGCTCAAAGATATGTGTGCTTTCTATTCAAATGATCATGATTGATGCTATGAAATCAACAAATGCTTCTCAAGATGATGCGCTAAATGCTATGCAAATGTTGAAATACTATCAAAATCTCTCAAATGCTCTCCAAATTCCTATAATAAGGATGCTTTGCTATTGAATTTCTTGGATTCCAAATACAAAGAAAATGACTTGTATTTATAGCAATTTCCCAAGGGTAGGGGGTAGAGTGAATTGATCATGGTCAAGCCTTGGTTGAGTAAAAAGATTTGAGGTGTTTTCAAATGGAGGGAAAATTAAGTGGTTGTCTTCAAAGAAATTAGGAATTATTTAATTCAATCATTTAATTAATTTAGCCATGTAAGGGTGAATGTGTTGGATTTGATTTTTTATTTAAACTATACAATTAATTGATTAAAATCAATTGCATAATTTGATTAATCCCTTTTAGGCTTGAATTTAATTATTTGATTTCATGATTATTTAATCCTTTGATTTAATTTAATTTTTGTCCGCTTTGCTTGATAAATATCCATTTGATTTTATTTTGATCCATTTTAATGCATTTTGATGAGATATGAGGCAATTAGCTGAGATTTGCAAATTTTTTGTTTAAGATACACCTAATCAAATTTAGGTGTCTACAAATGCCCCTCTGTGAATTGATGTGTGAAGCACATTGATTCAAAGAAAGCTTGATGTCCAGATCATTGATATGATACTGATGTTTGATTGATGCAAAACCTAATAATGATTTGATGCGAAACCCTGATGTGAAACCCTGATGTGAAACTCTATTTGATGCCCCATTGATAAAAGTTTGAATTTTTGATGCCCCACATTTGATATAAGATATGATGCAGAATCCCAGTTTTATGATATGATGATGCCCCCTCAGAAATGAAATCATATTGATCTCAGATGTGAAAAATTTGATGAACACTACTGATAGAATAGATCCAAGATGATTGCATTTCTGATAAACAATGATGTTGAAAGGATGTCAAACAAATGCCCCAATGTGTAGAATATGCAGATTTGGTCTGACTAGGTCAAAAATCACATAAAATTAGGGTAAAATAGCTTAAATAGGTTGGAAAAACCCAAATTTACTATTCATTTTCACTTTTCACTATTGAGATTTTGCTCTGATCCTATGACATTTGATAGCGATGGTGGTCCCTGTTCAAGAGCATCGATTCAAGCGAGCATGGCGATTTTAGAGACCTCCTGACTACAGGCCTCTAGTGAGTGGTTCAAACCTTCCTAGTGCATTTATTTCTCATTAAATAACATTTATTGCATGTTTTTAATTCTTTCAAGATAGAAAATTGTGAAATTCCACGTAGGATAGTTAGAAAGCCACCTAGGCTAGGGAAAATCCACCTCTGTTCGTTTAAGAGCCAAATTGGAGAAAGTCACAGTCGCCTAGGAATTAGGGAAAAATGTGCAACCTAATTAGCTAATCTCCACACAGGAAGCGCTATAAATTTAAGTTCGCCTAGGAAACTTAAACACTCGCATAGGAATTTAAAAGGCTGCCTATTTAGCAAAGCGTCGCCTCCAATGTGTAAAGTGTCGTGTGAAAGATTTTTAATGCCGCAGGGCTTAAAAATTCGCGTACACTTATTAAAGTATCACCTACCATAAAGTTTGAAAAGTTGAGATAGAATAGATGAATTGCCTTTGATCGATCATCCAGATAACTCAATTGAATTCCAAGCTAGAAAATGTACATCCATAATTTCACTTAGTGTTTAGGATATTAGAAAAATCATATTGCTGAATGTTTGATATGCCAATCAGATTGACTAAAGTGATGCCAAATTGATCCCTTCTCAAGATCTAGAGGTTAGGAACAATAGGTTGATGTGCTCAAAATAGAGAAAGGATAGATTGAATGTGTTTGATTGAATTAGAATGATCCACCAATAGAAAGACTAATATGATTCACTTTGTTTCAAAATGTAGGAACATTACTGTAAGTTTTGGGTATAGGGTGTTCTGTCTTGGATTTGTTATTTAGTTGATGAGCTCATGCCTCCTGAGCGACAGACTATTGAGACATGTGGTCTTAGTTTCCTTCTTTATCTCCCTCAGTTTCAGCTAAACCAAGGTCTTTTTATAGCTATGGCAGAGCGATGGCACTCTGACCATAATACATTCCATTTACCCCTCAATAAGATGACTATCACACTCGAGGATGTATACAAATTGCTGAGGATCCTGACTCATGGAGAGTGGGTATATTATGACTCAGTGTATGATAGTAGTGTGTGTAGATGGGTGTTTGGAGATAATACCCTTACTGATGATTATATTACTTGGGTACTGTTTTCTTCATTTCCTACTTTGTCAGAATTGTTAGGAGTAGTGATCAAAGGATTACTACTTCCAGATAGGAGAGGTCATGGATTTACGGTCGGATGGGGCTATATACTGGAGGATTTGATTGCACATCCTCAGAGATTTGATTGGGGTTCTTTCATACTAGCCCAGCTATATCATGAGTTACATGAGGTCATATATAAACGTAGTGCATCTCTTTCAGCAGGTGCAATTTTGTTACAGTTGTGGACTTGGGAGCATATCCCTATCACTAGACTAGTTTCAACATGAGTGTGGGCCTGAGGGTATCTATATGCATTTTTATATGATGGCATGGTTGTCCAACATCATCTGAGCAAGATTGAGTTTTGGGGTCGCACTATTGATGACATTGATCAGGTCATCTAGAGACCATATCTGTTCTATGAGAGGTGGCGAGAGGATGATGATGAGTTACCATATATGTTTTCCCCTCAATGGATCATTGCGCCATCACCAATATGTATCAAGAGATTTTTCTTTGGGAGAGTGCTCTGTTAGTACGGCTAGGTACAAGACATGCCTAAGGGTATGGAACTTTATGTGAGAGTACAGGTGCAAAGATCTATGTGGGGAGCACAGGTTGACTATCAGTTAGTCTATTTACAGATTGATTAGCTTGGATATGTTATGTGGGATATGATGACTTGGGTAGATGATGTAGGGATTTCTACCAAGTATCGAGAGTGGTTCTTGCGACATCACTTTGCTAGATTCATAGATCCAGTGGAGCCTATTCCTGATGTTGATGAGCTTTCTGATGATGATGGAGATGATGATGATGATGATGATGATGATGATGGAGATGACAATAGGAGACCTCAGAGACAGAGAGTTCAGAGGGCACCTATGGCTCCTAGAGCATAGAGAGCTTTAGGACCTTGGATACAGGGTGGTCATGTTAGGGGCCGAGGTGGTGGATTTAGGCAGCCTAGACAGAGACTAGTGTAGGCATAGGTATCTCCACAGAGATAGGCTCCTGACAGAGTTGGTGTAGAGTGGGCTAGGAAGAGACAGAGATATGTCTAGGTGGCTAGACAGGTTCCATTATAGGGATAGGGTCAGCAGAGACCTCCATCTCCATATAGATAGGTTCCTTAGATTGATCCACAGAGTAGTATGGAACTGGTGATACCACAAGTTCCATTATCACCATAGGAACCTTAGGCCCCTCCAGCATCACAGATGCCTCCTATTGTGGACAAATTAGTTCAAGATGTTCAAGGATTATAGGTAGGGATGGCTACAGTGATAGGTCAATTAGACCAGGTTACGACTATGTTGTAGGAGCTTTTGGCTACATTAGCTCAGTTACCTACCAGTGCAAGCACTAGTCAGGAACCACCTTATACATAGGATAGATCAGGTGACAAGGATCCCAATGGTGCAAGGGGTTTAGGTACTGGTATTGCTGGAGATGGATCAGGTGCCCCTGCTGGGTCATGAGATAGATTGAGATCTATGATATATAGATATTGCCTTGATGATGTATCATTTTATTGTTGATTAGAACTTTGATTATATGGATCATTTATTGATGTACCTTTGATGTACAAATTTGTGTTATAGACATTGATGGTGGACATTTATCTATGATGATGTTTGATTCCCCTTTTGATGATGTTGTTGTTATACACTGAATTTGCGCCTCTGATCTCAAGCTCTCTTGGTCTTGATAATCCAGTATAACAAGGGAATCATCTCCAGGTTGTGGGACCTAAGCTAACTGAGATGAGACCTCAGGGTTCTAGGCTGGTTCCTCTTGGATAATCACCTTAATTTGCTTCTTAAACAGGAAAGTAAAACTTTTGAGGGAAAGGGATAGAAGGAGTGCTTGAAAGGGAAATGACTAAAAGCAAACTACCTACTAGGTGATGCACCGAAATTGGCATGA
>MU225776.1:4031103-4054262 GCA_018584345.1 Thuja plicata | reverse complement strand
AAAATATTTAACATTCAAAAATATAATAAATTATTACTATTATATTAATTAACTCATCATTTACTCTTTGAACATTTAAAATGAAAAAATAACAATAGCATTTTTACTTAAAAATTTAATTCTTATACATATAAATACACATCATCAAAATAAAAGTTTAATCATTTGTCTCTTATAAAATTCATAAAAAGATCCTATACTACATCTAGTTTTTCTTGAACATCAATGGGGTTTAGGTCATCTAGAGGAGGCTTCAAATATAAACAATAGATACATCATATTCATCTTAATTCTATGACTAAGTATCCCAAACAAGACAAATTGAAATTGCTAATACAAGCTAAACAAGCTTTTAGTACTTTCAAAATTATTTTATTTTTAAATTACATTGAAATGATATTCTAATTACTACCCTATTCAATTCAAAATCTTCATTAAAATTTACAATATTAACCAATCAAAACCAGTCTTCTAAACTTCTTATAAAACTTACATGTAGTACAAAAGAAGAGAACAACTATTTAAGCAACAACTTTAACTATTTTTATTATTTAGGTAAATTTTCCTTGATTTTGTATATAAGTGGATGATGGAATAAAGAACATTGATGGACTTTGAGTTGAGAATTTAAGAGATCATAGGTACAAGTTTCAATGAAAAGTCACAACAAAATGAACATTGCATTTCAATGGGACAGTTGATAATATCTAACCAGACCATTAAAGATAAAATATATGAGGACTGCTTCGGGAGGGATTAAGGTAAAACTAGGGCATGTATTTGTTTGTCCGATACCTAACTAACATGCATGGAATATTATTCTATATGTTCAAAGAATTCACATACTACTATTGTACTCCTTACAGGCCTTCTTAACCTCCATGTATATGACAAGCCTAAATGGAATGTAGTTACCTTCAATGTCGGGACATGCATTTAATCAGTGACTTTCACCTATTTATGCAGTTAGGATATCACGATAGATTGGTGGGCAGTAAGTGCATTTAAGGAGCAATATTTCACAATTTTTTCACATTTTTAAACCTTTAAAAAGAATGTTGAAAATAGCCATGATTGAAAACAAGCAAGGCAGAGGTGAAAAGGGCATATAAAAGGAAGATAAAAAGAAGAAAGGTGATGAAAAAAACCATAGGAAGGAAAATATTGTCCTCTTAATAGAGAAATAGAAAGTGAGGTCCAGGGATTTCAACAATGGAGAGTTCAGACGCACCAAGAGTATGCTGGCAAAAGACATTCCAGTTAAGACAAGATCTCTTCCCAAAGATACTAAGGAATTGGAAAAATTATTGGAAGAAGTGTCAGAAGAAATTCTTAAAGATTGGGATTCTTCCCATACAGAAGAAAATAGTTACAAGCCTTTAGTGTAATTCAATGTATATATTGAAATTGATAATAAGATTCTAAATGTCTAGGTTCCAGACAGTTTGTTCAATCCCTCAATGAGGCATTTAAAAAGACACCAACCATTGCAAAATTCATTGGCATTCGACCTTCAATAGATAGGGTCAAAGATTTAGTGAGACAATAGTGGCATACTTCCCATGACAAAGCATCACTTTCTTTATGCTAGGGTTTCTACAGATTACGGCGTATGTTCTCATTAGGTCCTCGGACAAAAAAGTTGTAATATGCTTATCATATTCACTAATATCAATCAATCCATCCTAGGGTATACGCATCTAGTCATGTAATATGCTCTTAACCAAAGGATAAAATAAAAGACATACCTCAAGTGGTAAGTATGTGGTGGCTTGTTGATGAGTACGCGATGGCTATACCCTAAACATGAAGGAAACCAGCTCAATTGCGTGTTAGCACTTTTTCTTGCAACACTTACCTAATGATGAAAGTATACTGATTATACTTGAATGCAAAATCCCTTTTGACAAGATAAAGGCTAATTGATAACGATTGGATAATATCCTTCTTCATTTTTGAGCTCCATAGAATCAGGCAGGTATTACCTAGATAGTTCACTGTGTTTCAAGTAAACTTCAAATGGTGGATTGGGTCTTCACTGTTATGTTATTATATTTCTAATTATATCAATAAGATACCACTCTTCAAATGACCGGAAACAATCTAAAACAGAGCTTGACAAGGAACACTATGACTATAATAACAACTAATAGTGGCATAAGGATGTTTATCCTTCTTCTTTTTATGAGTTTAAACTCAAGGAAGGCTAACCTTTTGATTCACTCTCTAAGGAATCAGAAATATGAACTGTATTACTTTAACACAATCCTTTTTCAATAGGTATGCACTTAGTGACAAAGATGTACTTGAATATTTGTTTTATGCTTGATGATTGAATAAAAATTGAATAGTAAACCCTAACCAGTGCCTATCCTTGGGCAAAGAGTCAATGAAAACATGAAACAACAGAGATAAACTAATGAAGAATACTATAGAGTGCCTTACAAACTACATGTAGTTGAGATAGAATTCCTTACAAACTATCCTCTCAGATTCATACCACTACATCAAATCCTTACAAAATGCTTTGCTCTCTGAAATTGCTTATGAAACTTAGTCCTCTCCTTGAAAGAAACTCACAGGTAATTAGACACACTATCTTATAGCAGGTATGTTTTGAATGCCTTACAAACAAACCATACTAGAGCACAAATAGAGTATAAAGAGACAAGAAAATATGAAAGAAGAGAAAATACATTGTATTTCACTAACAAATTCTGTCATAACATATCCAGACAAGAAGCTTAAAAGACTAAGACAAGAATGAGGAATTTACACCACAGTAATATATTCAACAATCATTGGGACATGTTCTGAACTTCTATAGGGAAAACCCCCAAAATAGAGCAGAGGAGAGGAACGCTAACAACTGAGAAAATAAAGAAAGATATAGCAGAGAAGAAACCCTAAAAATATGTCTGGCAAACACCCGTCCTTCTCTCAAATTTGATTTGCACTCATTCCTTCTTTTCAAAAAATTTGATATATTTTATTAATAACTGACTCCATCTGTCTTTTCAAAATCCAATTTTATCCCTTGCAAATATCCATCATTTTCCACTAAGAAATCCATCAAATTTGATTCCATCTGCTGAGAAAATATCTTTGAAATCTGAGAAAATATCTACTCAAAAAACCTCCCAAAAAGTTCTCACAAATCTGATTACAAAAGTCAACTCAAATAAAAATCTGACTCTACCCTCTGAAAATCTGATTTCCATCTGCTTCTAAAAAAATTTGATTATCTTATGTGTTGAAACATCTTCCCAGAATGCATCTCTTAATATTTGAAATAAAATACTTTTGCAAACTATGCACTTCACCCCTTAAAATTTGCACATAATTTAAATTTCCTTTGAAATCCCTATTTTCTACATATCAAGCCCATATGCCACCATATTTTGACACTTTTCACATGCTAATTCATTGTCCCTTTACTGGTCTTTTAACTATGCCTTTAACCCTGGTTACCTTTTCTTCTTTGTCTCTAAGTCTCATTAAATTTTTGCTAACCATGATTAAATCTTGTGACCTGGCGACTAACCTCAGTCTCATAGTCTCTGAATAAATTTCCACTTAGCATCTTTAACCGGTAACCATGCAACTGCACTTAGTCTCACTTTCTCTGAATTTTTTTAACTTAAATGTCAACCTTGGGTGACCTGGCGACTAGCATCTGGCGGTTTATCCACATCTAGCGACCATGCGACCGATAGTTACCTCCTCATCGCGACAGTCATCTTCTCCTTCTAGCTACTTTGTGACTCACTACTAGCGGTCAATTGCCAAGTCTTGGTGGCTATCTTTGGCATCTCCTAACTGCATGACTAACCACTAATGGTTAGTCGCCAAGTCTCTGAATCCTAGCGGTGATCTTCAATCCTTCTCTCGACTACGCGACTGGATGCCACGTGTCACAATCGTCAAAATTTGTTTTCCTTCATTTTTGGGTAGGGAAACTGACACATTGGATGACTGGGTGTACATGTGGATAACCTCCTCATCAGCTTCACATTAACATGTTTGTGCTTTGGCCTATATGCATTTCTAAATTCCATCCCCAGATGAATGTGGGACAATGGGTTTGATGAGTTAAACTCATTTTTGAAATTTGGCTTAAAATTTAGGGGTCTGCTTATGCATTCATTCCTCCAGCCCTCAATGGCTCACCAAGAGCCTTTGGGCTCTCTTACTTACTACTGAAGTATGTGTTTTAATATATAAACACTAAAAATGCCACTGCACAGACAATTTGGGACATCTTGTTTCCATTGTTTTTTCAAAACTTCATAGCTGCTTGTAGAAACTACTCACAAACTACATCTTTATATTGAAAATGAAGACCATAAATGTCTTCTAAAGGTCTAGGTGCCCACTACTATGGATCTACATTTGCAAAACTAACTTTAAAACCTTTCAAAAAACTTTCCCCAAAAACTACGTGAATTTTTCCTCCTTTCATGGCGTGAGCTTTCATTCCAAATGTAGCGCAGATGTCTGGAAGTCTAAGTTTTTAATTAAAACTTTCAATGCACTTTGCAATTACCTTCCTTTTCTATGCAGGACACAATGCATTTGATGTGTTTGCAGCTCCCATCTCAATATGTCTGCGCAAACCCTGGCCGTATTGAAAGTCTTTTGTGATTTTAAAACATGAATACTTCATTCTCTTTCAAAAATGTTGCGTAGCCTGCCCTTACTTTGGTGATGCCCTACCTGGGAAGACTCAATACTTGAATACCACTATAACCTTCATCCACTGAAATAGGTATTTCAATTTGTTATAAATTTAAAACACTTAAAACTCAGCACTCAACTCCATAGCCTGCAGAAATGATATGCAATGATTGCTTCAATGTTCAAAACTTAGAAAAACTCCCCAAAAACCCAACACATGCCTTTATATATTTCTTTACGCAGATCTCATACTGTCATGTAGCGTGAGCTTATGGACAAGATAGAATAATGCGCTGCTATTTCAAATTTGCAAATGCAAATATCATTAATCAAATCTTGAAATCCATTCCCATTAAAAAGTGGTGTGCAGCTTTCCAGATTGAGATTACAAATGCCAATGTGTATGGAATGTTTTAAAATGTATATAACCCTCCATAAGACTTAACACTGAATCCTTTTATGCTCTGTGCTATTTAAAACTCCAAGTGACATAAAATAATAACCCTCTCAAAATACACAAAATAATCATTTGACTTTGATAAATTATGTTGGGTTGTTGAGATCATGTTCCACAAATCTTCGTCCAAATCTCAACCCTCACCTTCAGATTTCTACAATGTAGTCTTCAATGCACCTATGATCTTAAATCACTTAAGAAGTGATCACTTAAAACCAAACTTTACACTTTTGCAAATTGGTCTCGTAAACATCAAATGGCCTCGCGAACGAGCTCTGAAAAATGACAAAATAACATCTTGCAAGCATGGGAACCGGAAGACAAACCCTTCTCCAACATATGAAAAACATCCATCAACCAAATTAGTCTGAAAAGATTCAGGATTCAAGATAATAACATGCAAAGTGGGTGATTTCATGTATTCTACAACTGAGAACTTGCAAACCCTGCCAGAAGTACTAATTGGAATAATACTGGATTGGCTCTAGAAGAATCATTACTTAGCAAAGTAATTCAATAATTCATACTAACTATGCATGCAAGAGGGCATCTTTAGATTCATAATTTGACGTAAGATGCAAATAATAAAACATAGCACTTTCAAAACACTATGCAAATGCAAATGTTGAAACACCACAAATCTCTTTTGGATCGGTCATTGCAAAATGATTAAAATCACATTCTGAAACTTTGCCATCAAGTCAGATAGTACTCTCACATGCAATGAAAACAATCCCACAATCAGATCCTGAAAATAACATTTAGACAGAAAGTTATCATTTCCCTAAAATGACCATTTTGCAAACCTAACTCTTTTATGCACTTCAAACTGAATAAAATGCCTCTAAAACTGAATGCATAGGGTCATCAAAATGAACCTTCAGAATTTCAACCTTTGGAGCCTGATTGAATTTCATATGTAGAACATGAATCCTCAATTAACTTCCTCTAAAAACAAACTATTCAACTGATACCAATCTGCAAATGTTAGCATCTTAACCCTTTTCTGATTTTAAACTCAGTGAATATGTAGAAAATTTCTTTGGATTTAACTTTGAAAAGTAATCGACTGGATTGGTCAAAGTTTGGGAATCTTCAGATGAGTTCACTCTTATGTTTGAAATATGAGGGAAAACTCAATTATCCAAAATGTTCAACCAGGTATACATTTTCAAGACCTCAAAGTGGACAACTTAGCAATTCTGTACTTGAAAACATAGGAAATCAGAATTATTCACCAATGGAATGGTTCTAGAAAACTTGTCATCTGATTTCATAGGGATCTGAAAACTAGAAATATTGGTTCATTGTCATGCTTACAATACCTGGGAACACACCATGATGTCATACCTATCCATCTAATCAAAGATGCATGCCTTCAAAATAAGGTATTCAGAAATCTACATTCAACAACTTTTGGAAACTTAACAAAGTGCCAACGGAATCAGACTGACAAATTGCTCAAATGGATTCATCATGATCCAGGAAATAGAAAATATGAAGAATGTGACCACTAGAACATATTACAAAAGGAAATTTCTCAATTGAATCAACTGGTCAAAAGTTATAACCTGTCAAATCGAGCAATTTAGATTTCTAGGCAGAACAAAGATGTAAACAGTTCTGAGCAACCAACTTTGGGAAGTATGAAGACCTACCAAATGGATTCGGAATGAGATGAGATCTAAAACATAAGTTCTCTAATATGCATATAACACAATCCCAAAGTGATTTCTTATGAAACTTAGCAGGGTGCAATATATTCAGAAGCAAACTAGGCCTCGGACAACAAAATGACACTTAGCAAAAATGCAGATTTAGGTGACCCCCTCAAAATGACTACTCCCTAAACATATCAAAATTGGAAATCATGAGTTGGAACCCACTGCATATGCAAAATGGAAGGTACTAAACTTTCTTCCCAATTTTTACCTCATGAAAATCATCCGGGCATCCTTTACAAGCATTCCAACTGAGCCTTCTCACCAAAGTTTTCAAGGGTATTCACTTTTCTTATGTGAAAACTTAACATGGTCACTCCAAATTTGTTCCAAATTTAGGAGTACCAATAGTGGCTCTAATTGAGGATGGTTAAATTCAAGTTTATACTGAGAACCACAGATCTCTGGAGTAGCAGACCACTCCAAAACTTCAAAATTAGATTTTACCCTTTTCTCTTTCCTCTTTTAAAACTCTCAAAAAATGGGGAAACCTCAAACTAAAAGCAAACACACAACTAAAAGGGAAAGAAACTGTAAAATATGTCCATTATCTACAAGATGCCCAAAGTCCCAAAAATTGAGATCAACTCTTACCTCTGTCAAACACAAAACTCCCTGCCCCATGTTTCAAAAATATGATAACATTGCCACTCTTAATTGTCTGATCCAATCCACTGTCATCTTGTATCAACTCATCATATGAAAACAAATCTGCATATTCTTCATATGAGCTTCCATGAACATTAGGCATATTTTCATCATAAAAAATGTGTGGCATATTTATGTCACATTCGTTAGATAAGAACATACTTTGATATCTGTGACATTTTTTGTCTTTCATCTGTAAACCACAACTGAAAAACTCACCATTCAACTGAAAGGGGGGATACTTAATCTCTTTCATACTGCTTGGGCAAGCATCATGAGGTTCATTCACATCCATCACTTGCATATCATGCAAAGTCAGAGAAGACTCCTCACCTTGAATATGATCAAACTTAGGACATGGAGCAATAACCTCTTCATCAAAAATAGGAGCACCTTGCAACTTATCATCATCAAACAAACTCAAAGCAAAGTGGTGGGTGGGAGGGAAAATTTCAATACATTGAATGTTTTCCAATGAAGCTTGAGCCACTGATTGACCATCATTTAATGGTTCAAAGGTAGATTTAAAATCAAAACAAGATTCAAAATCCTCATTGTCATTCAAATCAGTACTCAACTTCATATTTAGATTTTCAACATTTACTGAATCTGAAACCACACTGAAAACCTCATCATCTGATAAATCAAACTGAATTTTATTGTAGCCTAATGAAGAAGGAGTGCAAGAAGAAATAGTATCACATATGTCCAAATCAGAATGCACTGATTCATTTTCTTTGTCAAAATCAATATGTATTGGACATGAAAGTTCAAAGCTTCCATTTCCTAAATATCTGAGATACTCAAAAGATAAAATATCTACAATTTTTTTACTGTGAAGGGAACAACAATCATCTTCTTCATTTATCTCCTTACTGTCTTCTTGCATGATGTTTAAATTTTCTTCTTTATTGGATTCTTGTAGCGAAAATACTGAAACCATATCATCTTGTGTAAGGTCCTCACTACAAACACTCATGTCTGCATCGTAGTTGTCTTCTTGCTGGTTGCATATATCTTTCTCATTGCCTTGCTGCTCATAAATCTTTATACCAATATCATAGTCAGCAATATCTTCACCAGTAATAGACTCTTCATCATCACTAAATATAAATTCATCACTTTCAACATCATTAAATTCAGATTCACTTTCAGATTTATCATTAGATTCTTCAATAATGTCAGAATTTTTAGATTCATTATCATTGTTTTCAACATCATATATATCTTTAGAAGAAGCATCCTCTAAACCTTTTATCCATTCTATAACTTGCTGAAAAAAATCTGCCCTCTGAGAAATTGGTAAATTGCATGTATGAGGAAAACAAATTTTGACAAATAACTCAACCCATACATACTCCCGAGGACAAAAAATGATACCGTAGCCTTTTAGCTTATCAACAAATCTTATGTAAAAATCATTTGGTGATTCTCCTTCCTTTCTACTCATGTGTCCTTGTAAAAGTAGCACCACCCTTTCTTGAATTCTTTGTCTCAACATATCTGTCTCTACTTTGATAAGATCAAACTCTGATATAAAATCTTTTGATTCAGATATGTCATGCTCTTCACTATGCTCTTCTTCATTGTATTGCTCTATATCACTAAGCTACTCAAAATCACTAAATATTTTAATAAAAGAAGCCTCTAATGCTTCCATGGATTCTATTGAGCCATGAGGTAGGTCTTTAAACCAGTCTCTTGTGATGTCAACTAAGGATATTACAAAAAGTTTCATCAATACATCCTGAAGTGAAATGTTATGGCTGTCTACCAAGTCAGCAAATTTTTCTAAATGATCTTTAGCTGATTGTTCACCAAAACCAGTAAAATTTGGTAAAAAATCCCTCACCTTTGATGGAATATGATTCAGATATCCAGGGATACCCTCAAAACTAATTTCCCCATACAAATTATTACCCCTCCAATCACAAGAATATGACATCTCAATAGTCAAAAAGATTACAAACTGCCCCCTTTTCCCTCTTACTTAGTGCTGACCACTTAATAGGGAAAACTTATGTATAACTGATTTTCATGGAACAAAAGACTTATCCAATGAAAATAAAAATACCTGGAGTATGAAGAAGTTGCTGCAAACATGTGATTTTAAAACACCTCCAAATCAGCTTCAAAATTTCATAGAGCCGCCACCTCTTTGCAGAGGAAAATATTTGAAAAGCTGAGAACTTCTTCCCAACTTTGACCTTCTTTAAATCAATAACTTAAACATCTCCAACATAGAGTTTTTTATGATTCCTCTAATCATAAAAGTTGAAAATTCGTTGTCCTTCTTGCTGCAAGTCCACTTTTCTTTTTTGTAGTCTTCCTTCAATGTGCACACTAGTGCAAATCAGAGCTCAAAGTCGCCACTCACCAGTAGTGAGATTCTTTTGATACTATCTTGGAGAAACTAAAAAATTCTAGACACTTTGAAGCAAACAACAAATAGACTTGACTCTTTTTATAAAACATAAGGAATATATCCTTTCTTTTTTGTAACACGTGACTCTATAACTATCTTACTATTAACTTACTATAGAAATTCTGATTTCTTTAATAAGATTTGTATACTCTTATCCCCAGTAGAGTTGCCAATTTTTTGGCGTACTCAGATGGGAAAACTCAATTGATTCTAATTGAAATTTTTAAAAATAACACCAGGGATTCTGATTTCTTCAACAAGATTTTTGCATCTTACATCCCTAGCAGAGTCGCCAATTTGTTAGCACTTTTTCTTGCAACACTTACCTAATGATGACAGTATAGTGATTATACTTGAATGCAAACTTCCTTTTGACAAGATAAAGGCTAATTGCTAATGATTGGATAATATCCTTCTTCATTTTTGAGCTCCACAGACTCAGGAAGGTATTACCTAGATAGTTCACTGTGTTTCAAGTAAACTTCAAAGGGTGGATTAGGTCTTCACTGTTATGTTATTATATTTCTGATTATATCAATAAGATACCACTCTTCAAATGACCGGAAACAATTTGAAACAGAGCTTGACAGGGAATACTATGACTGTAATAACAAATAACAGTGGCATAAGGATGTTTATCCTTCTTCTTTTTATGAGTTTAAACTCAAGGAAGGCTAGCCTTTTGATTCACTCTCTAAGGAATCAGCAATATGAACTGTATTACTTTAACACAACCCTTTTTCAATAGGTATGTACTTAGTGACAAAGATGTACTTGAATATTTGTTTTATGCTTGATGATTGAATAAAAATTGAATAGTAAACCCTAACCAGTGCCCATCCTTTGGCAAAGAGTCAATGAAAACATGAAACAACAGAGATAAACTAATGAAGAATACTGTAGAGTGCCTTACAAACTACATGCAGTTGAGATAAAATGCCTTACAAACTATTCTCTCAGATTCATACCACTACATCAAATCCTTACAAAATGCTTTCCTCTCTTAAATTTCTTATGAAACTTAGTCCTCTCCTTGAAAGGAACTCACAGGCAATTAGACACACTATCTTATAGCAGGTATGTTTTGAATTCCTTACAAACAAACCATACTAGAGCACAAACAGAGTATAAAGAGACAAGAAAATATGAAAGAGGAGCAAATACACTGTATTTCATTAACAAATTCTGTCATAACATATCTAGACAAGAAGCTTAAAATACTGAGACAAGAACGAGGAATTTACATCATAGTAATATATTCAACAATAATTGGGACCTGTTCTAAACTTCTGTAGGGAAAACCCCCAAAATAGAGCAGAGGAGAGGAACACTAAAAACTGAGAAAAGAAAGAAAGATATAGTAGAGAAGAAACCCTAAAAACTATGTCTGGAAAACACCTCTCCTTCTCTCAAATTTGATTTCCACTCATTCCTTCTTTTCAAAAAATTTGATATATTTTATTAATAACTGACTCCATCTGTCTTTTCAAAATCTAATTTTATCCCTTGCAAATATCCATCATTTTCCACTAAGAAATCCATCAAATCTGATTCCATCTGCTGAGAAAATATCTTTGAAATCTGAGAAAATATCTGCTCAAAAAAACTCCCTGAAAGCTCTCACAAATCTAATTTCAAAAGTCAACTCAAATAAAAATCTGACTCTACCCTCTGAAAATCTAATTTCCATCTACTTCTAAAAAAATCTGATTATCTTATGTGTTGAAACATCTTCCCGGAATGCATCTCTTAATATTTGAAATAAAATACTTTTGGAAACTATGCACTTTACCCCTTAAAATTTGCACATCATTTAAATTTCCTTTGAAATCCCTATTTTCTGCATATCAAGCCCAGATGCCACCAGATTTTGACAATTGTCACATGCTAATTCATTGTCCCTTTATTGGTCTTTTAACTGTGCCTTTAACCCTGGTTACCTTTTCTTCTCTCTCTAAGTCTCATGAAATTTTCGCGAACCATGATTAAATCTGGCGACCTGGCGACTAACCTTAGTCTCACAGTCTCTGAATAAATTTCCACTTAGCATCTTTAACCAATGACCATGCGACTACCCTTAGTCTCACTGTCTTCGAATGTTTTTAACTTAACAATCAACCTTGGGCGACCTGGCGACTAGCATCTGGTGGTTTATCCACATTTGGCGACCATGCGATCGGCGGTTACCTCCTCATCATGGCGGTCATCTTCTCCTTCTGGATACTTCATGACTAACTGCTAGTGGTCAGTCGCCAAGTCTTGGCAACTATCTTTGGCATCTCCCGACTATGTGACTAACCACTAGCGGTCAATCGCCAAGTCTCTGAATCCTAGCGGTGATCTTCAATCCTTCCCCCAACTGTGCGAACAGATGCCACGTGTCACAATCATCAAAATTTGTTTTCCTTCATTTTCAAGTATAGAAATTGAGGCATCAGATGACTGGGCATGCACATGGATGGCCTCCTCATCAGCTTCACATTAACATTTTTGTGCTTTGGCCTATATGCATATCAAAATTCCATCCCCGGATGAATGTGGGACAATGGTTTTGATGAGTTAAAGTCATTTTTGAAATTTGGCTTAAAATTTAGGGGTCTACCTATGCATTCATTCCTCCAACCTTCAAGGGCCCAACGAGAGCCTCTAGGATCTCTTAATTACTAATTAAGTATGAGTTTTACTATATAGACACTAAAAATGCCACTGCACAGACAATGTGGGACATTTTGTTTCCATTGTTTTTTTCAAAACTTCATAGCTGCTTGTAGAAACTGCTCACAAACTACATCTTTATATTGCAAATGAAGACCATAAATGTCTTCTAAAGGTCTGGGCACCAACTATAGTGGATCTACATTTGCAAAAATAACTTCAAAACCTTTCAAAAAAATTTCCCCAAAAACTGCGTGAAGTTTTCCTCCTTTCATGGCGTGAGCTTTCATTCCAAATGTAGCACAGATGTCTGGAAGTCTAAGGTTTTAATTACAACTTTCAATGTAGTTTGAAATTACCTTCCTTGACTGCATAGGACACAATGCATTTGATGTGTTTTCAGCTCCCATCTCAATATGTCTGCGCAAACCCTGGCCGTATTGAAAGTCTTTTGTGATTTTAAAACATGAATCCTTCATTCTCTTTCAAAAATGTTGCGCAGCTTGCCCTTACTTTGGTGATGCCCTGTGCAGAATCAATACTTGAATACCACTATAACCTTCATCTGCTGAAATAGGTATTTCAATTTGTTATAAATTTAAAGCACTTAAAACTTGGCACTCAACTCCATAGCCTGCGCAAATGATATGCAATGATTGCTTCAATGTTCAAAACTTAGAAAAACTCCCCAAAACCCAACACATGCATTTATATATTGCTCTGCACAAATCTCATACTGTCATGAAACATGAGCTTATGGAGAAGACATAATAATGTGTTGTTGTTTCAAATTTGCAATTGCAAATGCAAATATCATTAATCAATCTTGAAATCCATTCCCATTAAAAAGTGTTGCGCAGCTTTCCAGATTGAGATTATACATGCCAATGTGTATGGAATTTTTTAAAATGTATATAACCCTCCATAAGACTTAACACTGAATCATTTTATGCTCTGTGTTACTTAAAACTTCAAGTGACTTAAAATAATAACCCTCTCAAAATGCACAAAATGATCATTTGACTTTAATAAATTATGTCGGGCTGTTGAGATCATGTCCTACAAATCTTCATCCAGAACTCAACCCACACCTTCATATTGCTACAATGTAGTCTTCAGTGCACCTATGATCTTAAATCACTTAAGAAGTGATCACTTAAAACCAAACTTTACACTTTTGCAAATTGGTCTCGTAAACATCAAATGGCCTCACGAACGAGCTCTGAAAAATGACAAAATAACATCTTGCAAGCATGGGAACCGGAAGACAAACCCTTCTCCAACATATGAACAACATCCATCAACCAAATTATTCTGAAAAGACTCAGGATTCAAGATAATAACATGCAAAGTGGGTGATTTCATGTATTCTGCAACTGAGAACTTGCAAACCCTGCCAGAAGTACTAATTGGAATAATACTGGATTGGCTCTAGAAGAATCATTACTTAGAAAAGTAATTCAATCATTCATAATAACTATGCATGCAAGAGGGAATCTTCAGATTCATAATCTGACGTAAGATGCAAATAATAAAACCTAGCACTTTCAAAACACTATGCAAATGTAAATGTTGAAACACCACAAATCTCTTTTGGATCGGTCATTGCAAAATGATTAAAATCACATTCTGAAACTTTGTCGTCAAGTCAGATAGTACACTCACATGCAATGAAAACAATCCCACAATCAGATCTTGAAAATAACATTCAGACCTAAAGTTATCATTTCCCTAAAATGACCATTTTGCAAACCTAACTCTTTTATGCACTACAAACTAAATAAAATGCCTCTGAAACTGAATTCATAGGGTCATCAAAATGAACCTTCAGAATTTCAACCTCTGGAGCCTGATTGAATGTCATATGTAGAACATGAATCATCAATTAAATTCCTCAAAAAACAAACTATTAAACTGATACCAATCTGCAAATGTTAGCATCTTAACCCTTTTCTAATTTTAAACTCAGTGAATATGCAGAAAATTGATTTGGATTTAACTTAGAAAAGTAATCGAATGGATTGGTAAAAGTTTGGGAATCCTCAAATGAGTTCACACTTATGTTTTCAATATGAGGGATAACTCAATTATCCAAAATGTTCAACTGGGTATACATTCTCAAGACCTCAAAGTGGACAACTTAGCAATTTTGTACTTGAAAACTCAGAAAATCAAAATTATTCACCAATGGAATGGTTCTAGAAAACTTGTCATATGATTTCATAGGGATCTACAAAATGGAAATATGGGTTCATTTTCATGCTTACAATACCTGGGAACACACCATGATGTCATACCTATCCATCTAATCAAAGATGCATGCCTTCAAAATAAGGTATTCAGAAATCTGCATTCAACAACTTTTGGAAACTTAACAAAGTGCCAACAGAATCAAATTGGCAAATTGCTCAAATGGATTCATCATGATCTGAGAACTGGAAAATATGAAGAATGTGACCACTGGAACATATTACAAAAGGAACTTTCTCAATTGAATAAATTGGTCAAAAGTTATAACATGTCAAACCGAGCAATTCAGATTTCTAGGCAGAACAAAGATGTAAATAGTTCTGAGCAACCAACTTTGGGAAGTATGAAGACCTACCAAATGGATTCGGAATGAGCTGAGATCTAAAACATAAGTTCTCTAATATTCATATAAGACAATCCCAAAGTGATTTCTTATGAAACTCAGCAGGGTGCAATATATTCAGAAGCAAACTAGGCCCCGGACAGCAAAATGACACTTAGCAAAAATGCAGATTTAGGTGACCCCCTCAAAATGACTACTCCCTAAACATATCAAAATTGGAAATCAGGAGTTGGAACGCACTGCATATGCAAAATGGAAGGTACTGAACCTTCTTCCCAATTTGTACCTCATGAAAATCATCCGGGCATCCTTTACAAGCATTCCAACTGAGCCTTCTCACCAAAGTTTTCAAGGGTATTCACTTTGCTTATCTAAAAACTTAACATGGCCACTCCAAATTTGTTCCAAATTTAGGAGTATCGACATTGCGAATCAGCTTGTGGGTACCACTAGTGTTAACCGGTGATGAATGAGTTGTTGGATTCTTCAGTTGTGACTGCTGGCTGGATTCAATACAACAAGATTCCTCTTCGTGCATAGAATGGTATAGTTTACTTCCGCTTGCATGCACAACTCGATCACAAATGAGCCTTTCTTTTTATTTTTATTTTTTATTTATAATCAATAGGGTGTTGTAATTACGATGGTATCATTGCTATTACAACAACATCTGGGGCACTTGAAAAAAAAAAAAAAATCACACATAAATGGTAGCGCTGTCGCAAATTGGCATCAAAATTTGACCCCAAATGTTGTAGTGAAGTGTTTCCAGATACCGTCATGATCTTATCCTTGGTGAAGATACATATAGAAGTTCATATATGTTCTCTAAGTGTAAAAAAATTTTGTGAAGAGGGAAAGACAGAGAAGAGAAGATAGTCAAGAAGAATATGTTAAAGATCTATGTGAAGTAACAGAAGTTGATTGCAAATCATTGGAATTGATCAAGACAGCAGGTCTACTTAAACAATTCATTTAGCAGATATAGTGTATATATGTTATACTGAAGGTTGTATCCTTCACCATCTTATTAGTGAGCTATTGGATAGTGAGTCCTCACCCTTAATAGGGTTATCTGTAAAAGACTCCTAAAAGGGTCTGACCTTTAACTAGGTATATGTACTTCTTGCATTGTAAAGATCAACTCCTAACAGGGTTGTAAGATCTTCTAACAGGGATCATTATAAACTAGTGTGTTATTTGTGGGTGCTAATTCCCACCGAGGTTTTTACCTATTTGGTTTCCTCGTAATCAAATTGTTGAGTAGTTCATTGTGTTATCTGAATGTTCTTTTACTTTATATCAAATTACATTAAAGAAAGAGAAAAGAATTGAATTGACTGATAACCAATTCACCCCCCCCTCTCATTTATCCTTAGGAATATTCCAACAGTTCAAATGTGTTCGCTAAGAGTGAAAAATGAAGTGAAAAACAAAAGACAGAAGAGAGCAGAAAGTCAGATAGAATAAGTTGAAGATCTATGTGAAGAAATAGAAGAAGATTACAATTCATTGGAACTGATCAAGACAACAAGTCCACTCAAATAGTTCATCTATCAGATATAGTGTATATTTTTTCTACTGAAGGTTGTATCCTTCATCATTTTAGTAGTGAGATTTTAGATAGTGAGTCCTCACCCCTAAAAGGGTTACTTGTAAAAGACTCCTAACAGGGTCCGACCTTTAACAAGGTCTTTGTACTTCTTGCATTGTAAAGATCAACTCCTAATAGGGTTGTAAGATCTTCTAACATGGATCATTATAAAATAGTGCATATATTTGTGGGTGCTAATTCCCATCTAGGTTTTTACCTAATTCGTTTCCCCGTAACCAAAATTGTGGAGTTCTTTATTGTGTTATCTGAATGTGCATTTTCTTTATGTTAATTTATATTTAAGTGAAGAAAAGAATTAAAATAGTTGATAACTGATTCACCCCCCCCCTCAGTTATCCTTTGGGTCTATTCCAAAAATTGGTATCAGAGCCAAGTGCCTTGGAGAGAAATACTTCAGGAAAGAGAGTCCAAAGTTTGATCGAGAAAACTATCTTAACTGGAAGAGAAAAATGATAACACATCTTTAGTGTGTTGGATTTGAGATCTATGAGATTGACACTCAAGAAATTGATGTTCCCACCTTTAAATATCTTGTAGTAGAAGACTCTATAATTAAAAAAAAGGAAGTATTCACTCAAAATGCAATTGCCAAAGAAGCCCTAATCAGTGCCCTATCCAACAGTGAATTTTGTAAGATCAAGAAGGCAGATAAAGCATACTCTATTTGGAAATACTTAGAAGATATGTTTGAAGTAGACATCCAAGCAAATAATGCATGTAGAAAGAAATGGAAGGAAAGATACAACAACTTAGAGATGCTACGTGAAGAAAACATCAAAGCCTACAATCAGAGAATTAATGAAGCAGTTTCAAGTATCAAGAACAATGGTGGAGAAATTTTGGAGGATGATATAATGGACAAACTAATGACCACATTAAAAACAAACTATGAGAGAAAGATAAATATCTTAGATGAGACTATGCAATTTTCAAAAGACTTCAAGAGGGAGAATTTGATCAGAAAAATATCGGCATTTGAGATATCAAGATTGAAGACAAAACCTAAAAGTGAGACAACTTTCAAAGCCTCAGTCCACAAGAAGAAATCTAGAAGCAGCTCTAGTAATAATGAAGAAGTGGATACAAAACTAGAAGAAATCATTGCTATTATTTCCAAGAAAGAAAGGAAAGGTAAAGGGAAATATGAAGGAAAACTACCATTCAAATTTTTTTCATGCAACAAAGTTGGTCACTTTGCATCCAAGTGTCCTACAAGAGTCAAGAAGTTCAGATTAGATTACAAGCCCAAGTACACTAAGGAATGTTATCATTCTGAAGATAGTGTAACTAATGATGATTCAGGAGAAGATGAAATTGGATTTGTTTCCATTAAAGACATTAAGAATATTCTTGAAGAAATGGACAAAGAAGATGAAGAAAAAGTACAAGAGTTAGCATTAGTTTCAAAAGCTTACATCAGAACTGACTGGATCATTAACAACAGATGTTCACACCACATGACAACAGACAAAGACATATTTGTACATTTGGACAAGTACAAAGGTGGCACAGTAAGATTTAGAGATAACACTCCCAAACCTATCATAGGCAGAGGTTCTATCCCTTAGATGGAAAGAATAAGACAGATGATGTTCTTTATGTTGATGGTTTACATCATAACTTACTAACTGTTGGACAATTTCTTGGTAAAGGATATTAGTTGGAATTCAAAAACAACCACTGCATCATTAAAAAAAAAGGAGACATGATTACATCAGGCTCAAAGACCAAAGGTAATGTCTTTCATCTCAATTCAGAAGTAAGATGTTTTGTTGCAAAAGTGGATGACAGTTGGCTATGTTGCAAGAGACTTTGTCATATCAATTTTGACAACATAGTCAAGATAAGTAATGTAAAGGCAGTAAGAGACCTTCCAAGTATTGCAAGACTACTTGAAACTATGTGTAGGGAATGTGTGATGGGGAAGCATGTGAGGACTTCACTCAGGAGAAAACAAGACCCTGCTGAAAATAAATTAGATTTGATACATAAAGACCTATATGGACCTACTCAGACAAGATCATACTACGGAGAAAGGTATTTTATTTTTTTCATTGATGATTTCTCAAGGATGATGTGGGTTGTGTTCCTAAAAGACAAATATGAAGCTTTTGAGAAGTTCAAAAGATTGAAAGCTAAGGTTGAGAATGAATCTGGATTGAAAATAAAATTTCTGAGATCTGATAGAGGAGAATTCACCTCTGACCATTTTTATGATTACTGTGAAGAACATGGAATAAAAAGATAGTTAAGTGAACCTAGAACCCCTCAGTAGAATGGGATTTTAGAAAGAAGGAACAAAATAACACTTGACATAGTGCGCAGTATCATGATTGAAGGAAAGGTTTCCCATACCTATTGGAGAGATGTGGTCAATACAACAGTATATACTATCAATAGAATATAATTGAGGCCCAACGCAGACAAGGCACCTTATGAACTTTGGTTTGGTAATCTACCTACTATAAAATACTTCAGAATCTTTGGAAGAAAGTGCTACATCAAGAGAGATGATAGTATTGGAAAATTTGATGCTAGAAGCGATGAAGGTATTTTTCTTGTTTACTCTACTAAAAGAAAAGCCTATAAATTTTTTGATTTAAGATTGAAGAAGATAATTGAAAGTACTCATGTGAAGATTGATGAGAAGTTTATGATTCAAGAAAGATACTATGAATGTGCTCCCATTATTGAAGATGAGCCCAGACCCATCAATAAGGACACTTTTATTGAAGAAATGTTTGACTATATTGTTGTCTCATGCAACAATCCTGAACCAAGTGAAGAAGAATCATAGATTATAAATGATAGTGTCAATTCTAAGAATTCAAAATACACATCCAAATACCATTCTAAGGAATACATCATTGGAGATCAGAGCGCTAAATTCTTGACAAGATCTAGAGAAAAAGGTTCAACCGCTGATGAAGAGGTATGCTTAATTTCTCAAATTGAACCCTTAAGTGTTGAAGATGCGTGCAAAGATTCAGATTGGAAAAGTGCTATGCAAGAAGAATTAGATAAAATAATCAAGAATGAAAGATGGGAAATAGTCCCTAGACCTCATGACAAGAACTTGATTGGAAAAAAGTGGATATTCAGGAACAAAATGAATGAAGAAGGCATAGTGGTAAAAAACAAAGCAAGATTAGTATGTAAAGGATATGCACAGAGAGAAGGAATAGACTACACTGATACATTTTCCCCTGTGAGCAGACTGGAAACTATCAAGTTGTTTTTGGCCTACGCAACATTCAAGAACTTCAAAGTATATCAAATGGATGTCAAGTCAGCTTTTCTGAATGATGACTTGAAGGAAGAACTCTACATAGAGAAGCCTGAAGGATTAAAACTTTCAAACAAACCAGACATGGTATGCATACTAAAGAAAGCACTTTATAAACTTAAATAGGCCCCGAGAGCTTGGTATGAGAGACTTGATGGTTACTTAACAAAGTTAGGATTCAGAAAAGGAGCAACAGACTATAATTTGTTCATAAGAGAGACAGATGAAGGATTACTACTCGTTGCTATTTTTGTTGATGACATTATCTTTTGAGGTAATGACAAACTTAGTGTAGAATTTTCCAAAGAAATGAAAAGTGAGTTTTAAATGAGCATGATTGGACCTATAAAATATTTTCTTGGATTGAATGTAAAACAAACAGATAAAGGCATATTCATAAATCAGTTTAAGTATGTGAAGGAGATATTGAAGACTTTCAAAATGGAATATTGCAAACTAGTAAGCACCCCCATGATAACATGAAGAAATCTTTCTAAAGATGATGATTCCATAGCATATGACAAGACTCTATACAAGTCTATGATTGGAAAAATCATATATCTTACTCAATCTAGACCTGATATTTCTAATGCAATTGTCATTGTTGGAAGATTTGCAGCTAAACCTAAACAAAATTACCTAATGGCAATAAAAATAATATTTAGATATTTAAAAGGAACTATAGACTATGGTTTATGGTATCCTAACTCAGAGAATATACAACTTCATGTGTATACTGATGTTGATTTGGAAGGTTGTGTTGATGATAGAAAGAGTACACCAGGAGAAGCAGTATTTCTTAGAGACAGATTGGTCACGTGGACAAGTAAAAAGAAGAATTGTATCTCTCTGTCAATAAAAAAACTTGAGTATGTTGCAGCAGCATTAAATTGTTCAACAATAGTTTGGATCAAATAGATGATTAAAGACTTTGGTATTCAGATTGATTATCCTATTGTTATTCACTGTGAAAACACTAGTACTATTAATATGTCAAAGAACCCTGTGATGCACGCAAAGACAAAACACATTGAGATCAAATACCACTTTCTAAGAGAAAAAGTTGTAGATAGAGAAGTAAATTTGGATTGTGTGAGCACTAAAGAACAATTAGCAGATATTTTTACAAAGCTATTATCAAAAGATACTTTTGAGTATCTCAAGGAGAAGCTAGGAGTAATTCCCTTTCCTGAGTCGGATTAGAATTTTCAGAAAGAACATCAGTCCTTGGTGACTGATGAATGGTTGACTACTCTACTTTTGGAGTAGTACCTATGCCCAATGGTTTTTGACACCCTTTTCCATTGATCTCAAAAGGGGAGTATTAGTAAGGGGGAGCATATACTCTAGGGGAGTATACAGGTAGAAGAGCAGCAGCAGTGAAGAGGAACCTTTGATGAGGATATTGAGAAGATTGTAAAAACAAGGAAGACACTTTGAGTTGATGATATCATATGTTTCATCAATGTCAAAGGGGGAAATTATTGGAGATTTTCTTCTATGCAAATAATTGATTGTATGTTTGTCATTGATGACAACATATAATATACAACAGTGTTCTATATGCAATTATTAGTACAGATTTTTTGGAGCTATGCGTGTTTATTTCCATGGTGTATACATGTTCTAGATGCTATGTGCATTCATGCTGAGTTAGATATGAAGTTTCAGTTGAGTTATGTTAATCAGTTATGACAGTTATAGTGTTTGAAGATTATCTATCAAGAGCTGACATAAATACAATGTTTCTTGAGTTTTTCCTATCATCAGGATATGCATGTTTGTATTAATTTTTAGTTATCAGTTAGTGATGATTATACAAAGGCACCAAGCATGTCTTAATAGAATCATGATATTTGAGTAAAATTGGTGAAGCCGACTTTGTGAAGCATTGCATCTATTCAGTTTGAGTTGCGCGGTTGTAACTTTGATTGCATGGTTATTTAAGCTGAAAAAGAAGTTGATTAAGTGTTTCCAAATACCGTCATGACCTTATCCTTGGTGAAGATACATGCAGTAGTTCAAATGTGTTCGCTAAGAGTGAAAAATGAAGTGAAAAACAAAAGAGAAAAGAGAGTAGAAATTCAGACAGTATAAGTTGAAGATCTATGTGAAGAAACAAAAGAAGATTACAATTCATTAGAACTGATCAAGACAGAAAGTCTACTGAAACAGTTCATCTATCAGATATAGTGTATATTTTTTCTATTGAAGGTTACAGCCTTCATCATTTTAGTAGTGAGCTTTTGGACTATGAGTCCTCACCCCTAATAGGGTTACTTGTAAAAGACTCCTAACAGGGTCTGACCTTTAACTACGTCTCTGTACTTCTTGCATTGTAAAGATCAAATCCTAACAGGGTTGTAAGATCTTCTAACAGGGATCATTATAAACTAGTGCAAATATTTGTGGGTGCTAATTCCCAACGAGGTTTTTACATAATTGGTTTCCCCGTAACCAAAATTGTAGATTTCTCTATTGTGTTATCTGAATGTGCATTTGCTTTATGTTAATTTATTTTTAAGTAAAGAAAAGAATTAAAATAGCTGATAACTGATTTACCCCCCCCCCCCACTCTCAGTTATCCTTTGGGACTATTCCAACACCTGGTTGAATAAATAAATACCCTAAATAATTCTATCTCTCAGTCCATGTATTCCACTAAGTCTACCAACACTATGTATGCGGATCCATTCATGAATGAAACTTGAGATTGTAATTATTGATAATACAACATTAATAATTAATCTCAATTAATAATTAATAATAATTAAAATTAACACTTACTATTACAAGGCATTAAGTGTCACTTGAACAAATTAAACTCTCAATACAACTAAACCTCGAACAAAATAAACTTTAATAAATTAACACTTTAATTTAAAATAAGTTCATTTAAACTAAAGTTATTTTAACAAAAACAACTTAATTTTTTTTTTTCGATAACTAAATATAAATTTAGAAACGAAATTTAAAAATTAAAACTAACCTAAAAACTAAATTAAAAAAAACACTTGATAAAATTTATTTAAATAAATTGTTTTGGGGAAAAACCCTCCCCGCGGGTCCCACAGCCCATGGC